>MU795201.1:0-42528 GCA_027886305.1 Lentinula aff. lateritia | reverse complement strand
CCGCATATAGTAAATGACTACATATGACTACATATGACATAGTATAACACATGATCATATTAGTGGCGTGTGAACTGCATAGCCGCGTTCAACAGTAATTCATATCATTATGAGCAGCCCTTTTATTGTTGTTATCTCGATCATAAACGACATAATCACAGCGCTTGCACTATCATAACGGTCGATCTTGAAGCGGTGCGTGAAGCTCCCCCTCACCTTGGAAGGCAATGCAAACGAAGGCAAAGGTTAAGTAATAGACACTCTTACGTCCGATGTCCATCAACTTAACATTGGACGAACACATGGGACAATGCAAAGAAGGGTGAAGATAGCTCCATCACGGAAGCCGCTTCTGAAGGGCTTTGCCAGTGGTGAATTCATCTCGAGAAAAAACGCAAAACGAAGATCGCCATCGATGATGGTGAGTCCCTCCTGTCGTGTTGTTTTATATTTGGTACTAGATCTATCGGTCTCTGCGAATTCTGCAGGTTTCTCCAGAGAAGATCTTTTAGCCCCAGGTCAAATTATAACAATAGTCATGACAAAGACGGCAATGATGAAGATGTCAATAACGATGGTAATAGGGAAAAAATGTGGAGGTGGTTTCGGGCGGTAGAAATTGGTTTGTTACAGCGCTCCTTTGAGGTGAATTCGATCGCTTGCTTATGTTTTCGAAAGTATAAAGTCATTACCAGCAACTTGAAGTGTTGTCCTCTGTTGTACAGATTCTCGCACAAGATTCAACCCTCTCATTCACAGTCTAGGTCTGGTACCAGTCTCATGATGAACATCAGAAGAACAGAACGTAACCAACTTGTTGACTAAAGAGTGGGTTCCTTCGACAATTAATCATTCCAGCGTAGGTAGTACCTCAATTTTGATATCTTCCAAGTATCTGCTTGTGATGAATGACTTCCGATTTCCGTACTAACCCCCTTTCCCGACACAAAATCAAAATAAATATCTGGGCGGCCTGGCTTGCCTCCAGGAAGAGGCATCGAGTAAACAGATATGCATGCATTACATATGCTCATAATTCAATAGGGGACAGTGCCTTTTCAAGTTTTGCATAGTCCGACCTGTTTATTACTACATTCTTATGCTCCGTGCTCCAAGTCCACCTCAGCCACCTAAATTGGAGCCGAGGGCAATCCAAATTTAAAGAACCAATGATTGATGCAACACAGATTTTGAATACACACTCCATTAAACATGGAGATTACTGAGGATCCGAATTCCTGTGTATTGATTGGACTCATTATGCCGCTTTCGAGTAGCAATCTGTACCAGGTTGATGATCATCTTGGCAACAAAAAGTATTGCTTGCCTTTTATTATAATTTACTCAACTGGCTGGTCAAAGTGCTCTATACTCACAAAGAATGGGTAATATATTCGGGGAATTAAACAACAACCTGCATATTTTCGTTGACATCATTCAGTGAATGGAACAGGGTTAAGTAGAGTATCTGGATCCTATGGTGTGGAATCCCCTGGTTCATGGAACACCATATGAGATACAGTCTTGTCGGATTCAGTGACCATTTGACTGCCACTAAGATAAATTCCGGAGCTCTTTACTTGATGTAAATTCAGCATTAATCTGGACACCAAGGTCACTGATAAACTGTAAAGATCCATGAGCTTAGGGAAGCACCAAAAGCTCAAGTTCCAGAGGTACCTGCTTGTGAATGGTGCCAATCCGCCACGCATACAGTCCTTTGTCAGAACATCAAAATTAGGAGTAGTGTGGTATGCTGCGAATCGTACCTCAGAGAACTAGTGCGGTACTAATTAGCTCCATCTTGTTGATTCATGATTGATGAACTTACATAGTAGGTCAAGATGTTGGCGAGATTGACCAAGGTCATCACCCTGATGAAAGTAGAAATATACATTGAGATGTTTCTATCATTTTCGCTGCTCATTAAATATTTTGCTCACCCAAAATACATGGCCCCTATACAACAACAATAGTCAAAGTTCAATAGTAAGTTTGACAATGGTCATTCACATACCATCACGAAGAAGAATCACTCTGAGGGATGCTCGAAATTTCAGGCGATGGATCATATGTAGCTCTTTTCTGGTTTTGAAGACATTTTGAACCATTAGCCCAAACAGAAGGACATCATAAATGAAGATCATCAACCAGGCCACAGCGGCTCCTGCCAGTGCCATGAAAATTTTACCAATCATGTCATGATACAGAATTCGGAAACAAACGAGAGGCACTAAACAGTATTTTGTCAAGGGTGTTTGAAGCTAAGACAAAGATATCACATACTCATGAGAATCAAGCTGAGTAGAACATCCTCCAGATGTTGATGATTCCTGCGGCGGGTCAAGGTGTATAGTGTATGTAACAATCTAAAATCTCTCATAAGAATAGTGGGATGAGAGCATCGCAAATTCGGGATTACCAAGACGATTGACAGCAAACTCGCAATGACACTGAGCAGAAAATAGAGAAGCCGTTTGTTGCAGCCGTATAAGGCATGTATGCGCAAGGTCATTATCACTACAATTTTCTCGCTTAGTATCTTGACTAACAGTAATACCGGTCCACTCACGAGTAACAACAAGTTGGGCAATAATCAATATGCCTTGTCTAATATTACTCAATGTTTTGCAACTAAACGGAAGTTTAAAGCTGAGAGAAGGCTACAAGCGGAGCATAAAAAGACATTCTCACCTCACAGGTAAATCGTCAAATAACGTTACAAATGTGAATATTATTGCAATAGGATTGAAGTACCGCTGCACAACAAACAAGTATCCGCTTGAATTCAATGGTTTTTTCCACAAACACTTGATCTCGATTTCTGAAAATGTAGTTAGACACCATGCAAATCCCAAATGATACAGGACATGCCCAAACTAAGGAGATGATCCCAAAAAAGGAGCGCTGTGTCGGAATTGGTTCAAAGGATGAACGTTGAGTAGCATACTGAGTGTACTCATCACTTACTTATGGCAGCCATATGCCAGTAATTGCATTGACGCCTAGACAGTGTGCAAAACAGTGTAATGAGTCTATGCGATGATATGTGGCGAATGCAATTCACTACGGCATTGTAGAATGTAACGCCCTATCGGAAGTTATAGAATTGAAAATTTATCCTCTCCGAGTCGTCGCTCGAACGGAATTCAAGCCGAAATGAGTAAATTGCAGCTCATTCTCGTTCTCATTCTCGTCCAGAGAGGCCTCGGTTCTGAGAAAAAAGTGCTCACCCGTTGGTTGCAATACGAATGTTCAAGTCGGTCAACGACATGGAAATTATGGGTTGAGGGATGTAGTATGGCATCCGAGTCAACAGATGACATATAGTTCTTATAGGCTTGCGTAGTGACCTCGAATAGATCAGATGCTTAATCGGTACATATGAAAGAAGTACGTACAAGTGGTACGGCTTGGTCACTCAGTACAGGTCAGTACCAAAATAAGCCAGGACGTGATCATCATGTTGTTTCTTCCGATTTCTCCGGCTTCAATGGATCGCGAGCTACGAAAACGAAGGTCAGCAGCTGTATCAGATCACACAATGTAACATCCTGTAAGCTTGCGTTAAGTGACTGTTCATAGCTCGGCGATAGAATTAGGAAAGGGAAGGTGCGACAGGGTGCGACTCGCGATCGGCGAGGATGAATTGGAATTTCCCGCAATCACTATTTAAGTTTCGGCCAGGGACCATTCCCCATGAATGGATTGAAACTCCTCGAAACCCTCAAACTGCTCTACTAAGTAGGTAGCTATCTTCTTTTAATTTATCACGAGTATGTGATCCAGCAGCAAGGCTGAACAAGTTATCGGCGACCATCACGATTCGCTGTTTGATTCGGAGGTAAGCAGGCTCAAACAAGCGCACGTTGTTTATGAATCCAGACTTGCCTTCCTTCCATGTCTCGTCGCAAACTTTCTGAATTTTCGACAGACTCTGGCACTCCTCTGGTGGGAAAACTCTCGAAGACCATCACCTGGAACGAAATCCCACAGTGGCAAAAGCACAATAAATACATCTTTTCTGGATATCGAAGGTACTTTTGCGCATCCTTCACTCAGCTGTTTCATCAATACAGTCTATTGTGTACTCTATATAGGTCTCAGTATACCTGGGGAGGCTGCATACATTCCGTGTTTGCATGTAAGGAAGATCGCATTTCTAAGCCGAAACTTATTGACAATTTTGTCCTATAGACCTGCATAACGAAACAGGTGCGTCAAACCATACCTTGCCTTAATTACGCAGCCTCATTTTTGGGCCATCATAGTGAACATACACAGTCATTTATGGGGAGGCGTATTTTTCCTCTACCTCCTAGGGACTATGCGGATCGAACATTTGACAGTTCATGAGACTACTTGGCTGGATTCAGCACTGTTTGCGTTGTTCCTCTTCTCCGCAATGTTCTGTCATATCTCCAGTGCGTTGTATCATACCTCTATCTGCCACTCTCGAGACGTGAGGCGTTCTCCTCTTCTTCATTGGGACAGGACTAATCGAATATACATAGGTGGAATCCCGTTGTCATGCTTTCGATTATACAGGGATCATTGTTCTTAATTTGGGATCGCATTACCCGCTTCTCTACTATAGTTTCTTTTGCGAGCCTCATTACCAGCTGATTTACATATTGACAATAACGGTGCTTAACTTAGGTGAGGTTGTTCTGATCCAATCCAGAGCTCATCGTCTGAGTCGCACCTCCTCGTCAGCGGCTGCTTTTGTAGTGCTTGACCCGGAATATGCAAAAGCAACTCATATCGGTGTACGCACTGCAATTTTTATTGCTTTGGGCTTCTTCTCGACTATTGCTATTGTCCACTTGTCGTTCATTCATGGCATCGTAGTGACCCTCGAGCACACAGGATTTCAATGGTTCATTATCTCTGGATCTTTCTACGTTTTTGGAGCTTTACTTTAGTATGTATCCATCACCCGATGCTTGAGCAACAAAGTGAAGATGCTCACCATTTTTTACATAGTGCGAACCGTATTCCGGAGAGGTTTTCACCAGGAACTTTCGATTACTTCTTTTCTTCCCATCAAATTTTCCATGGTTGTGTCTTCGTTGCCGCGTACTTGCATTACGTATTTATAACCATTGCTCTCAACCATTACCATTCGCAATCCCAATGCCGCACGCTCCCTCATACGTTACCATAACTCCCCAAACACTCTCATGTTATAGATTACAATTGCTATCTGCTCAATACTGTACATACAAACTGTGCATACATATCTGGACAACAACCTGGTCATTCAATGCCTATGGAGATTTCAGCATGACCAATGATCATGCTGAACAAATTGATTGTGCTTAACATAAGACTTAAATCTGCCAACTCAACTAGACTCACCAAAACTCACCTGTAAAAATTCCTCAGCAGTTTGGGAGGAAACTTTCATGCAATAGGTTGCGGAGTTGGGGATACTAACATATGACCCAAGTGGCCCACATCATTCCACCCTTTTCTACCCCATAATTGGGACAATTTTTGACGTACAGGCACTTCGAACTTGTTTTGTTTCGAAGGTCCACAACTCACCATCCCTCACCTGGCATGCCCCCCACTGACGTGCATTCCACATTTTAGTCTTCAGTTCGGGTACATCATATGGCCACCACCAAACAAGGGAGCCTAGTGATTGATGTTGAGCAAGATGCCTTTGCTGGGAGAAAAATCCGATCACATCTTTTCACTGTTCGGTGGCTGTTCAGAACACGGGATTTTAGGCTTGTGGCAGTGGCTAACACTGGAAAAATTTATCATGTTTGGTGATGACAGACAATATCTGGACAAGGCAATGCATAAATAAATGAACTATCTTTAAGCATCCACAGTTGCCCTAGTGCCCGCACCACCCCAAGCAACAGTTTTTGTTGGTGGTTTCTTTTGCCCTGATATATCTGTTGAACCAGCGGGCGCTCCCACGTCAGCGCCAGATGTGACCGCACCAGGTACACCTTGCTTCTGTCCTATTTTGCCTCTGGGAAGAGGTGACCCACGAATTTCGTCCAACACCCTTTGCGAACGTTCGGTGTTTTTGATGAACCACCCGGCATAACGTCGTCCAACAGTGCTCTCGGCGATGTGTATTGTGTTCTGTGTTGGACAAATGAGGTGAAAAATCTAGCTCGATTGAATTCCGATTTCAAAGAACGTACATCGTCAATGACAAAGTTCAAATCACTCGTCGAAATCATCTCTCCAGCCAATAGACTACCTTGGGATCTCACGCCCGCTGAAGATGCATCGTTCCCTTTGTCAACTTTGCCTTGTACCTTACATGAAACAATGAAAAATGTATCGTCAAAAAATGAACAGCATGAGACGTACCGGAACTATTCGGCTTAAACTCTTGCTGCTTTGCTTGAGCACCATCATTTCTTGGATGGCTTCTTCCTCAGCCTCCGCATCTTCAACGGCTTCCTTATCCGACTCGTTGACCTTGACCAAATCCAAAAACGACGACAGCTTTTCAGTGGTCAGGGAGGTGTACAAGTGCAGGAAGGAGCGCAGGGTAGGTAGAGGTGACTGTGCGCCTGCTGAAGCCAAGAAGAGACGAAGGTGACGATGCGTAGGGTCTGTCGGTAAGGGGGAGGATCCTGGAAAGAAGAGTAGATAAAGTAGGGATGAAGACAGATTAGAAATATAAAAACAAACCTTCTGCGGCATCCACAGGATCTGCGTTCAGCAACAATGCGATAGCCTCTGGGTCGTCATACGGTGGCGAGTTGGCGTTGATAAATTTCGGGCATGCGTAGAGGAATAGTTCCTCGAATGCAACAAGGGCATCGCTTCCTCCCCTAGTCATCCTTCCCATTTGATCCCCGTATCTTTCTTTCGCAGTGTTAGTAATATTATCATCCAGTCTGGTGAACGGTGATCCCGGTAGAACCAAAGAATGGCACATTGCATACAACGCTAGAGTCCGGTCGGCAGTTTTCGCAATCTGATCGTACTGGTCTTTCCGTTCGTAACCAGAGTAGTTACGCATGCGCTGCATACGTTGGAAGAAGTTGAGAACGGTGACAAAGGTGCGAATAGCATCAGGGTATCGGCGAAGCATCATATAGCAAAAGCCGACATAATAATGAGTTGAGATATGAGTTGCTGGGAGGGTAGGAAGGGCGGTGAAGGAGGATTTGTTGGTTTTGGCGCCGAAACTGGAGCCGCCAAGGAGGAATTCCCCCACTTGATCCATGACTTTGAGCCCAAGGGTAAAGTCACCGAGGAGTACGTGCACACGGAGAAGTCCAAGGACAGAAAAGTACCCAAGGGTTCGGTAGAGGGGAAGAGCCGTATAGGGGGAAATGAATTGCGCCACTTCCTCCGCAGGCCTAGAATTTTCCTTTCTTTGTTCCTCTTTCAACGCAACAATATACTCGTTTATTTTCGATTTTTGGATGAGCGAGTAAAGAACGTTGAGGACAGAGTAAGAAGACCATACACCTGTTCCGTCCGCGAGCATCATGAGCTCATCGTCCGTCTTGGACTTGACTTTTGAGCGCCAGGAGCAAAATACCTGGAACTGGTAGATGAACTCGTCGATGATATCCCATAACCACTGTTCCGGGAGGACCAAGTCGACGGGCGCAGGTTCATCCGACTCATCATTAGCTGAGCTGGGAGAGTTGAGTAAATAGTTGAATAGCTCGCATGAGTTTTCATAAGAATGAAAACGGTCATCGATGTTGGGTTGAAGCCGGGAATAAACATGACGGTAATACAGATCGCGGTAGAGTACAAGAAAGATGTGAACTTGATCCTCAGTTGCATTATTCGACGAAAGTAGCGGCGCAATTATTTCTGGTTCAGGCCATTCCGCGCGTGAATAGAATCGATCGGTAAGTTTTGGGAATGTTGTTGTGTAGAACATCGTGATCGAAGGAAGGTCTCTATTAAGTATTGCCTGATGAAAGGACACGATGAACTGCGGCAAGATTGAGTTGAGTTCATCAGAGGGTTCAGCGACACTCACGCTCTTTACAACATCGGGCACGGCAGCCAAAGCAGCCATATGTTGCTGAATCGCCAGTAGCGGTTCAAGCTGTTCAATCTGTGCTCCAAGCTGGTCGTATATTGCCGGGTTCTGGCCCTGCTGAGCGTACATCGAGAGCTCTGCATCAACCGCATCCGCAAAATCATCATCCATATCAGCAGTCGACCATAACGTTGGACGCGACATTTCACGTTCGATGGGTGAAGCAAAAAAATTTGAGGTAACTAGGGTTAGGGTCAATCTGGTGACCTATAATCCTGCGGATTCCAGTAAATAGATTCCTCCGAGTCCTTCCTAAGTTACTTCACATTCCAGCGGGGCTCTTCAAGGACAAGCATCTGTGTCGAATGCCGATCAATATGAAGTAAGTGTAGGTTTACGCAAATAATAGTGATTCTTGAGAACTTGAGCTCTTCCTGATCACAGGTCATCGAAAACTTGTCTCGCTTGCGCTGTGACAGCTATTTAGTACGCTCATACTCAGATCCAACCAAAGAATCTCGAGTTCCTATTTGTACCCTTTTGTCCTGTTGCCCTACCTACATACTCCAAGCTTCAAGTTTTTGCGCAGTCCGAATTGTGAGAGGTTGTGAGGCTGCGCTTCACCGAGTACAAAATTCATCTACATTCGTGGTGACCACAAAATCTGGAAGGCGTTCTAAGGTTACTGAAAAATGCCATGCAGCTGGCACTTAAGTGGCTTTTAGCGAAATGTCATGGTCCAGATATCGGTATCGACTTATTTATGCTATTGATGTAAAGAGACTCCCCTACTCTCGACTGTGAGGACACAATAATGAAGTTGATGTATAGAGGTCAATGACGAGAATAGTAGTGTGTACAAGGAAATTTTGCAACTGAGCGATAGCAAGAGACATCTAGACAGGAGTACAAGATTAGAATATGCGAAATGCTGCATGGTAGATATATAATGTTGGCAAGAAATGACAAAAAAGTGAGGATTACGACAACATACAATGTGTGGGGTTTGATGATATAGATATTGTGCGAATGCAAAGTGATGCTACAAAATCGTGCGTGTGTTTATAACCTAGGTTGCATCCAACCCGTAGATGAAATGTCAAACGCGAAAAACAGGAGTAGGAATAGGCTGAGATCATGATATCCCTAACTTGGAAAAAACATCGTTTAACGTGCTGAATAGTACCGGTTTCACTAAACTAGTAAAAAGCGGGGAAAAATAAGTCGACACTCAAGAACCAATGTAGGAGGAGCAACATACTAGCCGTCGACTCCTGCATCGAAAGCCCTTCGCTTGTCCTCCAGAGATGACATGCCAGTCAACGCAAGTATTCGGCTGCGTCGATGTGAGAATTCTGCTGTGAAGCCGCTCTCTATCCTGCGTATCTCGGCTGTGGCACCAATACCATCCAACACCGGCATCGAAAGATCCAAAAGCACGACGCTTGGGTGGAAGTTAGAACTTTCGTCACAAAATGTTGCTGCGACGTACTCGAATGGTCCATCCTTTTCATATGCATTTACGCCGTCTCGTCCATCTACAGCATCCCGATAATAGAACCCCTTTTTGGATAACCATTTAACGCTACACATACACAAATGGTCAATGATTCAATAAGAATAGTGGAACAGCTGGTTCAAACGCACAGTAGTCCTCGTAAAACACCGTTGTCTTCGATTAACAACACTCTGATTTTTTGACGCTGCGTGTCGATAGACCTGATCGACGACTTCAACAGTGTCCCACCTGAATCCAACGTAATGGTTGGTTGGTTAGTGTCGGGATCCGACAAATCAGTTTTTTCCTCCGCTACGGTAGATGTGGGCTTTTTCCACGAAGAAGGTCCATCAGGATGCGCCGTAGTGCTTCGAGGACTCATAGATGGTCGGGGGGTGAGAAAGTGCGAGTCTTCGGAATAACGTCTCGGTACAATGGTGTTGGCAACGGATAAAGCACCGTTATGCACAAAAGATTGATTGCTGACTTGGCGCTCTTCGAATAAGGGAGGATGTGAGCTCTTCGACCCGATCTTCATTGCGTGTAGGCAGAGCCGAAGTACAGATCGTATTCGAGACGGTCCCCCAGGTTTATAAATGATACGACAAAAACCACCAATGAGTTCATGGTCACTAGCAGCCGTCATCATAGTTGGGTTGCCTCTTAAGGCTGAAAGGACAACGAAAGGACGACTAGTATCGTGTCTTTGCGTCGCCTTCACCACCACACTGACATCTTCGTTGAGAATGACGATGTTTCCAAGTTCACCATCATGGTTCTCTAGAATCTCTAATCCCCACCAGTTCGTGATGTATGTCTCGAGGACGGAACGCATAAGTCGTATCCCTTTATGAGGATCTTCGAAACCAACGAGCGACACAGTCGGCGAGGGATTGAAATCATCTAATTTCAAATGACCCATTTCCACTACCTCATCGGCTTCAACAACCTCGACCGGAAACGTAATTTTAATCTCTGTTCCAACGTTTTCTTCGCTCCAAACATCGACTTTGCCGCCGACACTGTCTGAAGTAACAATGCTGTTGACAATGGCAAGGCCCAAACCAGTTCCGGTTTGAAGCGGGTTCTCTTGCGAAAAGGGATGGAAAAGTTGATTCTGCGATCCATGCTGAGTATGATACATTTGTTAGAGTAAAGTACCGACCTTCAAGAAATTCTGACTGATACCCTACGAAAGAAGTCAGTTGAAATACTCAACATTGAAAACTAGTGGCATTGACCTTTCCCGTATCGTGTACAGCTAGCTCTACCTTGATCTTGTTGGGAGGATCATCTTCTGCTGGTGGCAATTCACGAAGTATGACATGTACAAAGCCATTTGACGTGAACTTTAGGCTGTTGCCGAAAATGTTCATCAAGACTCTTCTTATACCACCTTTTTCGCACTTGAAAACCCAGCCCTAGACGTTGAACCTGATGAAACGAGACCGGACGTCACTGACGGGTAAACACACATACCTCTAAGCGTGGCCCAATATCTATTACTGCCTCAACATGCTTTCTCGTCTGGCTTTCATCTTCTCTTGGCGGGGAGTACACACTGCCAATTCCAGTTCCAGTATCTTCCATTATGGCTGTACGGGCGCAATGTCCGATCCAACATCCGTCGACAGCGTCTTCGACTAATTGCATCAGATCGACTCTGTGGGACATAGTGTTATGTGAGAAACTCTGGAAGAACTATAAACTATTTACTTGGTTGGGATTATTACATTTTCTACACCGCCAGCTTTTGAGTTGCCGCTCAGCTTGGTGAAGTCAAGAACGTGATTGACAGTTTCGACCAAGGACGTCCCACAGGCTTGCACTGTCTGCAAGAATGAAAGCTGAGTGTGATTCAGATCTAGCTCGCCAAGAAGTTCCGCAGCTGCAAGAATCTGGACAGAACTTGTCATGAGGCTCGTGTACAATGATGGCCGGAAATTCCGATCTCACCCCATGCAACGGCGTGCGAAGTTCATGAGAAATACTGCAAAAGTAGACAAGAAATTTTAGAAGTGAAACTTCAATGGTTCATTGAGCGTACTTCGATATAAATAAGCTTTTAGCTTTGTCAGCGAGCAGCATCCTCCGTTTAAGTACCGCGGATAGAATGATTACGCCTTGATTTATGTTCATCAGACAGATTACGGAACTGGTTTTGGTATGACGCTCACCAATAGCTCGAAGATACGACAACTCATGGCCCTCCAACTAGGAAGGGATGATGAGTACATGAAGAAGTGTGTATCGATTGCGAAATCTTACGAATCTCTTAGTATGTTCTGAAGCATTGTATGCACAGAGCAAGGCAAACGGCCTCTTGTCAATGTTATAGATTGGAACGGCTGTGGAATTTCACTTTGACGAGGACGCAATAAAACGAAAGCAGTACTCACTAAGCGCGTACTGGATCCTTGTAGTCGGCAAGAACAGCCGAAAGCTCTGAGGGACAATACCCTCACTGATTTTACCATCGGGATTCTTTGCGAAGAAAACATTTAGCTTCGCGTATTCGTCTGCAGTCAGACTCTTCGTCGTGGTCTCCGTCACGTCAGGATCACCATGATGCATGACCACATTAACCGTGCTTTCTCCGGACATATTCTCGAGAACCTCACAGTGCGACACATCCATGACAATAACGCCTTCAACGTCTAGAGTGCGCTGAACAAGCTTTGCAGCTCGATCGTACACCCTTTCCATTGAAGACCCGGACATCGATAGGCTAGGGTTAGAAGATTGCTCTTCATAGGTACTTTCTGGAGAACCCTGGGGGCTTTGGGGGTCCTGCTGTTCCATGTCGATTTCCAGGCATTCACGGCTAAATTGCTCCATCTGATGATAGGGTAAGTTTGGTCGGAGTATATATAGACGAAAGCTGACCGAGTTCTGAATACGGTCACGGATACGCAATTGAATCTACGATCAGGGATGTATCAGCAACAATCAGGAAGAGCAGCAGCTACTCGACCTTGTCTCTCCATAACTCCATTTCTCTCATGGCAATTGCTGCAAATTCCTTGAGAGTATGCCGATGCCTGGGGGTGAATTCTTCTCGAGGAGCATCGTCAATAACTGCAAGACTTTGTGCATTGTTCAAAATTTCTAGCCTGACTCAAATGAACAAGTAAATTTACCTCCCAACATTATGACCATCTTGAGTTCGAAGAGGAGCCCCGGCATAAAACCGTATACACGGGGCGTTCAGGACATTTGGCTGATCAGTGCATCAGATCTAACGTTTCAATGTGGAGAACAAGATCGTCATACATTATTAGCAAAACGCCAATCCTGCAAGGTGTCTAATATGACCATCGGTTCATCATTACTAAAATATACCACATGAGTCAAACGATAATAGGCAGATTTTTGTATGTTTCACCGTTGCAGGATGGCATGCGCACAGAAGGATTGTACTCGGCTGTAAGAGTTCATCTTGAGACCCCCTGTGCAAGATGAATATAAACCACGTGACAAAGGAAAGGACGTTACAAACATAGCAGTCAGTAAGCTGCTAGCCAGGGAGGGAGAACATGTATTCTCAATGCAAGTAATCCATGCACATACATTCTGATTTGAACCACTGCTCGTTCCCATCCAAAAGACTGATGAAAACGCCCTTCGTGTTGAAGACTAGCTTGGCTAAATGCGCAATACGATCGAAGTTCAAATCAGAACCTGTATTCCAGATGTTGAATCTGATGTAAAGTTAGTGTATAGATGAATCTACGGCGACACAAGCAACAATACTGACTTGTACAACGCTCTTCGTCTTTCCAGCTCATCCAGAGGATTCGGCGCCAAAAGATACCCAAGTTCTCGGAACAGTTGCTCCTCCTTAGCAGCCCGCATCGAAGGACTCTGTCCTGCATTTATTAGCGCACCCATCGCCTCTATAGAAGCACTACTGGACAATGCTCCGTGGCCTACTGCGATATTACTAATCTTCGGCTTTTCCGAAGGAGCGGCGGAGTACCTATGATTATTATTCGACTCGCTTGCCTCCAGAGAAGAGGAACTATCCTCAGTCACAGGTACCAATTCGCTCTTCTCTGCTTCGTTTGATGATGACAGCATTCGTGGTGGCATGGGCATCCCGAGAGCCATACTTCCCTTGAGCAACGAATTGCTACCACTGCCCACAGGTAGAGGCGCACTGCTTTGCCGCACGAGGGCCATCCTGCGCACCAGTTGTCCATCGATGGAAGAATCAGAATCGGTAGGATTTGAGATTGCTGTGATAGCATCGGTATGAGAAGAAGTATCATTTGTTACAGCTGGTACAGGAACGGACATTGTGCCACTTGGATGAGGAACCATTTGCGCGCGATCATGTGGATATGGAAATGAGTACGCAGAGAGTGACGGCTTCGAGATATATGTTGGCACAACATCGGAGTCGCCAGATTGTCCAAAGTTAAACTGTGATGACGACAAGTTTGATTGTGGAGAAACGGTCAGTTCCCTGTGATCGAAAATTGTGAGTGGATGGAGTTTATCCAAATCATCGTCTACCGAATCCAGCTCAGCACTTGGAGATCGGCTGGACAAATGAACGACCTCGAGGTCGGCAATACCGACATCGACTTTGGGAGTACGTCGACCGCCATCTTGTGATGACGAAGCCGCAGAGAACTCCCTCCCACGCGTGAAGTAATCGTCATCGCCATTACTGAACCCCGGAGAGTGAATTTTGACCGTTTTGCCCTTGCCTTTCGCAAGGGGAGAACCAATTGGATGGGAATCACTTGCAGAAAATTGGCCGTAGGTTCCTAATGGCCGGTCCACGTCTCGTGTCCCCTTCCAGAATTTTTTCTGTTCCTGTGATATTCTTATACGCCTAGTAGTGCCGCCAGGGGTAATTACCAGACTACCTGTAGATTCTGAACTATCCAACCATCTTCCACCTTCCCTGCTATCACCACCGTCTGCGAACTTCTTCACATCCGTGCTCGAGTTTCGGGAATGTGTTCTGAATAGTTCTTTACCCGAGCTACTTGCGTCGACAGGGTCGTTATCAATTAGCACACGATCAGATGGACTCCCGTCCTCACTAGCCGCAAGCGTTAAAGCAGTGTCTTCGGGCACTGTACCCGGCACTGTGACCAAAATATTTCTCCCCGGCGCTCCTGCCGCCCTCATCGGGTCCGTGAGTTCGTGCTCCGGGCTCGGCAATGCTAACGGTGAAATGTTTACATGTGTACCGGCGAGACGCAGAGTAGCAGCATTGAGAGTAGGAGCGTTAGGAAATATATGCATGCGAGAAGAAGATGTGTGCAGGTGTGAAGAGTTGGAATGAAGCTGGGAAGAGCTAAAATGTGCAGCAGTTGCCGAGGCAGGAATAATTAAGGGATACCCAGATATCGTCGGAGCACGAGAGGAGGAAGATTTCGTCGGTGTGGTGGGCAATTGAACATTCCCCGCACATGAAGGTGGTCCTGATGTCGACTGAAGCGGCTGAGGAATTATTCTATAGTTCGGAGTTAACGCAAGCCCTGTTGGAGAAATATAGACTTACTTAGTTTGCTTACTCAGTAGTGAAGAATCATCTAATGGTGGATGGTACATATTGGAATGTAACGCATTACTTTGCAAAGCCACATTTAGAGGCGAAGGTGAAGCGGGAGATGGTTCAAAACCAGGCGATATACCAGAGTTTGAACTCATGGATAAAAGATTTGGAAGGTTAAGGAAAAGCCCCGCTTTAGCTTTCTGCGGTGGATATTGAGAATTCTCGGCGGGCGAATCAGCGCTGCGACTTGAGCCTAAAGGTATAGATACCAGATGGGACGCTCTCGATGCACCGGAGGGAGAAGGGAAGGAACTTGGGGAACGATGTGATTGGGGGACCAGATCTAAATTGGTTTGATGATGAGCGTGCGATGATAAATCGTTTCGTTCGCGTAGCCTGTTCGATACTGGAGAGACATTTTCCGAGGACGTTACGGATGGTGTATTCGCAGTGGGCGTACGATTTTGTTCAACCTCATCGTTCTCGTCATCCTCCGGCTTACGACCACTTCCTAGCATACGCATCTGTGGACTCAAGCTGTGCCCTAACCCATTTGGTGGATTCGGGGTTCGATGAGGATCCCATCTACCAGTAGCATATGCCGAGATGAAGACGGCCCAATCGTAAGTATTTGTGTAGTGTCGAAACACGCCTACCGATTGTTGTAAAGAGGACAAGGAGCTCTCTGGATGACTGGTGCTATCCCTGAGCATAGAATGCGGCTCCTGTATCATAGTCATGGTCGAGCCAGATGTCTGCATTGTGCTGCTACTCGCTGGTTCAAACGGCGTCGTTGGCACGGACTCTGGCCGTGAATTAGTGTGGTCGGAGGATGAATCATCTTCATGAAGGGCCTGCAAATTCGCGTACACAATATCCGGTTGCCGTATCGTGCCGGACGGTTGGAGAGAAGGTAGGAGAACTACATCTTCCTTTGCAGGGGCTGTCGCTGGTCTCGAATACTTTTTTGCGCGTTTTGGTAGCATCGGCAGCATAGACGACGGAGAAGGAGCATCAGAAGTCGAGATGGAAGTTAATGTGGCAGCTTTCCCGGACGATGTGCCGTTGAAGGAGTGTGAAGAGTATTGCATAACCTCAGTCAACCCATCGAACTTGAACTTTGAAGGCTCCACAGCCAGTTGCCATATAAGTCACAGTGATCAAAACGTCAGAGCTCGTGATTTAGACACTCGCATAGGCGCGTCCAAATAGGAACAGCCTCGACCAGTCTCGACTGCTAAAGCTAACAAGTTCTTGAGCCTTAAACACAATACAGACCGCTACAAAGACACATGAACATGATAGAGCACATATAATTAAATAGGTGGTTGATATTCAAATGATTCAAATTATACCGGTTCTCATGATATCTCACAAGGGCACGGGGACACAAAAGCTGTAAGATACTTCGACTTCAAGGGATGCGGGCTATGTGGCTTCGTTGAAGACATGGCGTCTCATAAGACACAAAATGCTTCCAAACATGATAATCATAATACAGTTATAGTGGAGCATCTGACCGCGACCAGCACAAAGCATCTAGTCGGAGACGCCGTTTTTGTATACAAACTCCAGGAAAGCTACTATCCTTCCTCCGTCCGAAAGCGATATATGCTCTTTGATGGGGGTACAGATCAAACTTTTCACACAACATATTGTTTGAATCATTCAAGCAGTTGGAGTTCGGTCCTGGGACTCCTGGCTTTGAGATCTGTGCTTGCTAAGAAGGCGGTCCAAAGCCTCCTTTTGACCGACAGCAAGTTCGCCAGACTGAATACCAGAGTGGTATACACGGAGAAGAGAATCGACGTCATCCATCGACTGTGTTCGGACGTCAGCAAGCTCCTTGATTTTGGCGGTAGCATCTTTGATCTATATCGCATTGTTATGAGACGATTGTTAATCAAGTTCATATCAAATGAAAAAGGTGTACCTCATCATCAGTAAGTGTGAGTCCAAGTTGCTCCACACGAGACTTGACAGCATTCCATCCAGTAAGACGATGGCTACATACATGAGAGCTCTACTATCAGAATTGAAGGATGTATGATTAGATAGAGATATCATACCCAATTGAGACGTATCTTGTGAGACCAAAATCTTCAGGCTTGAGTATTTCGTACGTGCTCGGATTGTTAAGAATTGCTTTTGCGTGGATACCGGCCTTGTGGGTAAATGCGCAGTAGCCACTGCAATCACATACTATGAGTATATGCAACGAGTACAGTGGAAAGTTGTACGAACGTGATTGGGTTCATGAAAGGAACGTTGACCTCGACAGCTTCGGCGACCAAGTTTTCGATTTCACGAAGCATGGGGAGGTTATACTTGCTCTTGACATATTCTGGATTCGCAGCGTACAAACAAGCGACAAGGCCGCCAAGAGGCGTGATCCCCACGCGTTCACCAATACCGAGAACAGCTGAAAAAATATGAGTTAAATTGTGATGTATAGAATGAAATTGTATACAGGTATCAATGTGGGTCGCTCCAGCTTCAAGAGCAGTGTAAGCGTTTGCAATGGCTGAAGAAAATTACGTTCAAAAAAGCCCAGCGAGATTCCAAGTCATTTCATACCCATGCCGGTATCATTGTGCAAATGAATTTCAATGTCACAGGTAACGACACCTCTCAGTGTCCTGACGAGGTCGTAAACTTGTCTTGGGTTTGCACACCCAACGGTGTCAGCAATTCCAACTCTGTTTACGCCAATCTTGTCGACAGTCTGGTAGATCGATAAAAGATCGACCAGGTCTGAACGGAAGGAGTCTTCCGAGGAAAATCGAACTTCGATTCCCTTGCTCTTCACATAGTTGATGACTTCAATTGCAGTCTTAGTGATGTAGGCCATGTCCTTCCCGTGCGAAAATTCGCGAAGGAAGGAGGATGTACCAATGACGACGTCAACACCATCGACACCTATAATCCTGCGTCAATTCATTTTCGTAACAAGAACTTCTTGCCACGTACCAGTCTCGACAGCAATCCGAGCATCGTCCATATGACAACGAATGTGGGTCAAAATTTTAGCTTTCAATCCGAGCTTGCAGATTGCCTCGCAGTCTGCTCGCGATTGTTCTGAAGCAGCTGGTGATGTTAGTTCGATGTATTCCACACCGAAAGCATCCAATGCCTTCGCAATTGCAATTTTGGTCTTGGTATCAAAGAAAGCATTTGCGAATTGTTCTCCCTCTGAATTTTCAAAAATGAACAACAAGACCAATTTATAATAGCACCACAGACCTCTAAGAGTACTCTCAATGATGTTGAAATTAGATATGTTTGAAAGAAAATCCGAAGCTCTTGGGGCGTAAGGATTCCGACGTTGGTTTTCGATGTGGTTTGTGATGTGGGGGTTACGGGAAGTACCCCGTTTGCCATTGACATTGCCGTTGGGAGCACCGTTCGTTAGAGGGACCTCGACCATCTGCGAGACATCTTGGGACTGGGAGTCACCATTGGCGTGGTGGCACATTTGAGGGAAGTAGGAGGTAAAGATTCAGGTGGTCGTTGAAAATGAACTTTGTTGGGTGACAGTAATTTTTAAGTACTATAGATGAAAAATTGATGACTCGAGTGATGAATTGGAATCAGCTCACGTGTGATCATATCATCGGTAACCGGTTTGCGTCACTGCTACGCTCAGCTCAACTCAGGCTCGCTGAAGATCCAATAGGCGCAAGAAGGGGAGCACACTGGGTTTCGAAATTGTATGCATTAAGCCGGTGTCACATTATATGAATCTTTACATCCTATGTATCTAAGTATTTTCTGTCCATGGTATACACAAAGCAACATCCTGTACATCAACTTGTACCCACCAAGGCCAACAAACTGAATGCGAACAACGGTAGAGTGACATTGTCATTTTGGTCGGACAGAGCCTCTAGGATTGAGGACGTGCCTATCACGGTTGTGTAGCGAAGAGTCTTTGGACGTTCCAGTTACTTCAGAGTTTAGTGATTGAAGTAACAAAAGCTTACTGAGAAACTCTCCGTTACGCCAAAAAGTCGAAGGATCCACGCGCTGATCACGACAGAAAGGGTGAAAGCAAAGCTACCTTCTAATGTTTTGGTTGTCGTGGGTGACCATCTGTGGACCCCGACACGTTTGCCAATAATGGAGGCCTGAAGACGAATATCAGCCCCACCAAAGTATGGGAATCCGGTGAACACTCACCAGAGCATCGCCGACACCAAGCACCAATATTCCCGTGAACAGAAGAAGCGGTGAAGATCTGTGAAATGGCGAAGCTGTAATCTAACGGCCACAAAAGCCTTGATCAGGAAAACATACCCTTCGAGCCAGAGACTGCCAGCACACCCAGTAAGTAGATAAAAATGACTTAAAATCGCAGTCCCGCCATCCTTTTGATCCAAAAATTCGTTCATGAACAGATGGATAGATGCGCCAAAGGGATATATAGCAAAATACCGGACGTATTCGGCAAATGTAAATAACGCAAAAGCTACACTGAAAGAAAGATGAGTGAATGCGGGCTAGTAATATTCGAAGGTTAGGACTTAGGAAGCTTCGATAATTCAAGGGAAAGCACGTACATCAAAAGCTACTCCTGGAACAAACATGATGACTGTTAAAGCATGGAAAAATTTCCTTCTAGCATTCAGTCTCAACGTAGGAACGTGCTTGTCGGCAGCATCAAGAAGGTCTGTCGCAACACCGTTGGGTAAGTGCGGCAAGTTCGGTAAATTTGATAAATTCGGAAAGGTCAACCCCATTGTACTTCCGGATCCACCGGAAACTGAACTTCCGTTTTGAGTATCGCTACTGTTACCGGAACTTTGAGGAACAAGGACGTCGACGAAAGGAGGTCCCATAAATGCCCCGCCGCTACCTGGGACGATGAGATTTTCCCCACCAGTGTTCCATGCGCGGAATCTCCTTGACCTTGCCAGTTGTCGATTCCAACCTGCAACACTGAGGGATCCCAAGGCAATCCAGTAGATCAAGAGGGCAGGCCTGCTCCATCCCTTACGACCTTCTAAGATATAGAATATCACCCATAGCCACGGATTCCTCTTGCCCAAACACCAGTAAGTCCACATTCCAATAAGCCCCATTGTCATGACAAAGCTTCCAACATAGAAGCCGAGGGCGAGTAAACGTCGCTGGCGAAGTTTCAGCTCTGGATATCGCATACGTCTAACCGGTCGCTGACCAATGTGTCGAGACAGGACAAGGAATGGAGATAGAACGAAACCAGTCAAAAAGGAGCCCGCGATTAATGCGGTTTGGAATATAAGGAGGGGGGTAGGAAGTCGATAGGTCTTGATGTAAGGCGTGGTCAATGGCCAAATCTACGTAAAAAAGTCAAGTGAGTACATGAAGCTCACTGACACCCGCGGGACACAAACCCTGGCGGCAGTAACATTCAGGAATTCCATGAATAGTGCCGTACCTCCAAAACTAACTATTCCAAGTTCTCCAAGAGTAAAACCTCGATGTGCAAGACGGACGACTCCGTAAAGGGTACACTGGTAGAATAGAGAGGCAACTGTAATTTCAAACCAGTTGAGATCTAAAGATGGAAGTTAGTTCTGAACGACAGAACTTGGCGACCGCGATGACTGACGCTGCCATATTCCCAACGAGAAATACACAAGAGCGAATTTGATGCCAAGCATGCAGATAGTAGTACCCAGCGTGAAAACGATGAAATAGCTCAGACGCTTCCCTGCACTCCTAGGCACAGATTTTCGTTCGTTGTCTAGAGTGGCACTAGCAACTCGGTATCTGCTTTCAAACCACCATGATGCACAGACATGAAAAAGTAGGATAGTTGAACAGAGGTTTGACAGATCGACTAGGTTATAGCGAGATAATACGAGTGCCTCTAGGGCGCTGTAACTGTCTTTTGCGTTACTGAGAAGGCGTGGAGCCTCTATTCTCCAGGACGACAGCGGTGTTGCCGATGAAGGTAGAGTCAATGATGAATATAACAATGCAGAGGAAACAAGAGGACCGAACAGCAGACCGGTGAGAATCCCATCGTCAGATGATTCTCTATAGTTTCGGGGAACGGACATCCATACAAAACCGAAATCTGCTCTCTTTCGGAGCAGAAGAGGAGCATTCTTTTTGAGATTGGAGTCTCGAGTCTCGGGAATTCTGGGGGATGAAGAACGTTTCGAGGTCAAACTCGGCGCAGCTGCATCAGCGTTAAGAGATGTGAAAGGATTCGCTTTTGAACTTATTAGTGAATTTGATAGACATAGGACATACAAAACTGTCGCGCCAACTAAGCAATGAAGCTCTAAGGGATATCAGCAAGAGGACTGAAGGTGCTAGGAACGACACTAACCTGTAAGCACCCATAAATTATACAGCTGAGAATCAAAATTTGGGGAATGAAAATTGGTACCTTCCCATATTTTTGACGAAGCGTAGACCAGAGAACCAATAAGGATAAGCGATTCCCCGGCCTTACGAGCATCCACACTCATAATCCACGAGTACGAAGTAAAAGGAATGGAGACGTTGATTTCGAAGTCGGCAGGAAATACATAAATGAATCCCGCCAGAGATGACCGATGGCGAGGAAAGGAGGATACCACGGGAGATGATATGCGGTGGACAATGCCAGTAGAGGTTACAGATACGGCTGGAGATCTTGAACGCGTAAACGGAGCTCGAGCTCTTAGTAGCCCAGATATGGGTGCAGACGATTCACTGGAGGAGTTTGCTGGAGAGGCTCTTCTAGGGCGTGAAACAGAAGACGATGGGCGTTGAAAATTTGGCGACCGTTTTCTAGCTGGGGCCAAAGTCAGAGAATATCTCCTGCCTCGGAGAACAGGAGGGCTTTCGATGTCTGTATCCTCATCGTCTGTACTTTCCCTAGACTGTGAACTATTCGTAGCCAATGACCTCTGAGTGCTAGTAGCTGAGCAACAAGGAAGAGCCAAACCTGGATGATCCAGCATGATAACTAGTACTCCATCCTATGGTTTTATCTCCGTCTTTACCAAGGTTAATCGATGTCGGTTTGGCTTTGCGCCCAGTCAAAACCTGTTTTCGACTGCTTTCGCTCCGCCTTGTGACAGGTTTTGGCGAGGGAGAAGACCTTGAGCGTGGCAGTTTGAAATAGAAAAGAGACAGTTATGCTTTTGAAAGGCTTTAGTGTGTACTTCCAAGTCTCAAGAGGTGTAACGTAACGTGTACTTGAGCTCTGATGGTGACCTCTGTGACAGCGCGTGACGCTCTCTCGCACAAAATTCAAGGAATCTGCACAGGCTTCATTCATACTTGGGCTTCCCATTGAGAGTGGACTCAAAGTGGATTAGCTCTTTATTTCTTTGCTTGTTTGCTCTTATAATGTCGGCGGAAGAGGAAGTGGTATATTTCGAAGACGTTGACCGTCGTTCAAATGCAGCGGAGTTCAGGTCTGTTGCTGTCGACAAAACCGAGGTCGCGACAACTGTGTCGATCCAAGTGACCGCGTCAAAACCTGCCGCAAATGCGGTAAAGCGTCAGCGGACCCTTGTGGATATGTTCTCGACTTCGAACTCTCAGCCTAACTCAAAACGGCTCAAGACTTCTTCATCTTCGTCTGTGTCCTCCTTGGAATTCAATCACAGTCCTTCACGCTCTAGTGCAACTGTATTTGGAATTCAGAAGCTCAACTCTATCCCTTTCTCCTTGAAAGCTTTCCAAGACTCTTTGAATGAAGAACAAGCTAGACTGCTTCGCCTTGAATGTGCCGTTATGGGAAAGAGCTGGTACGATAATCATATAATGCCCAAATTTTCAGTTGATATGACTGTCGAGATGCTGTTAGGTTAAAAGTTCTGAAAGATGAAATCAAACAGCCTTATTTCATTACTCTCAAACGTTTCCTTTGGGATCAAGGCGTTCGAGAATCCGAGTATTCACCTCAGCCATTAAAAGTATATCCTTCTCGTGAGTCCACAATATTTATAGACGACTTGATTACTTAGGTTAGCTGTAGCCAAAGATATATACTCGTGGTCAGAAACACCACTGGGTAAAGTCAAAGTTGTGATAATAGGACAAGATCCATACCCAGGCCCCAATCAAGCGCATGGTAAATCCCTCTGATAATGTAACCGCATGTGTCAAGCTGAAATATACATTTACACAGGCCTTTGCTTCTCTGTTCGTATGGGAGTCCCAATACCTCCATCTTTGATTAACGTGAGTAGGCTGATTCTTGAACAACACTCAGTTTGTAATGCCATTCCCGATATTGGCTCATTTCTCCTGTAAAGATCTATGCAGAAATAAAGAACGAGTATCCGGAATTCGAACCACCAAAACATGGGTGAGTATGTTGATCATCTCTTGATGCATAGCGCGCATTTCTTAATGACCCCTTTAGAAATCTGGCGTCATGGGCCTCCGCTGGCGTGCTTATGCTCAACTCATCTCTGACAGTCGAAGCCCGGAAACCCAATTCTCATTCAGATAAGGGTTGGGAGCGATTTACAGACAAGGTCATCGATGTGGTGGATAGATGGGGCGGTGCATCAATCAAACTTGACACGTCTGGAGAAACAAGTGGGGTCGGCCGAGGCGTTGTCTTCCTTGCATGGGGAGCTTTCGCAGAAAAACGAGTAGCCCGTCTGAACAAGGTTGGCTATTTCACACTCTTCTCCCATATGCCATTGTCAACCCGTCCCTCTTTCTGTCAATAGGACAAGCATCTGATCTTGAAAAGCTCTGTGAGTTAAATTATTTCTTTTATGGTAAATGGTCCTGAACACTGATATACTATAATCCCAGCATCCTTCGCCAAAATCAGCGCATCGCGGATTTTTGGGCAATGGCCATTTCAAGGCTGCTAATAGTTGGTTGGAAGAGAAATATGGGCCGGAAGGTCCTGTCGACTGGTGTCGTTTCGATGCTTGAATCTGGAAGAACTCAAAGGTCAACGTGAAAACATAACATATTGTATATAATTGTATGCTGTCTGCTGGTGCGTCTCCTCGCACTACATAATACATAATGTCTCCCTGGTTCCACTCATAGTTTGCGCCACTTGCGCGAACTGTAGATACTGGCCAACTTTTCATTTTGGGGTGTCGGGTCCTCAAAATAATTCTCGATTCAAGATCTCGTCATTCTTGTTTCTCAGCTCTTCCTTGATGACCGGATTGCTCATTCGGGATCTCTCTTTCCTTCCCGGATGCGATGCGGGGTGTGACACGCATCCGCGATTTTTATCCATATCTCAGCAATACAGCCTCATCGTCGTATTTGCTGAACTGCTTCAACTTGAGGTCTCGAACCGACAGAAAGGAGTTTCACCTTTTGCCGCGGGATGCCTCAAGGCTGAGTGGAAGCAGAGATGACTAAGTGTTGTGTTAACGAAGCTTGATATATGGTAAGTAGGCGAGGTCGATATCATACGGTTTTAATGGTACATGTTTAAGGTAGGTAGGACTAGGGACGAGGATTACATTACATGTACGATTATCAGGATAACAATACAACAAAGAGACTGAAGAGGCCCAAAGAGTTCGTTGGGTTAGACGTGTGAGAAGACAGGTGTCTCCAAAACGGTGGCATTAGTTGGGTTTTCAGGACATCGACGGTGTGCGATTTATGGCTTCGGGAGTAGTATTATATATGTGTCGTGGGGCAGGCAACTCAGGACCTACACCGTTTTCCTGCAATCGTGGAGAAGGTGAGGAAACATGCATACCGTGATGTGAGACGTGGTGGGGAAGTTGAGGGAACCCTGACTCAAGAGTATATGGCTCAATTATGGGACGTCGAATAGAGTAAGAGATGGACGAGTCGCGCTGAGAATGAAGATGGGGTGGCGCCGAAGGTGGAGGTGTGTTTTGCACGTTGCTGTCATATGACGAAGGGGAGTACGGATAATGTGTACGAGGCTCCTCCCGAACATCGAGGCGCACAAGGGGAATCGAATAATTGATGCTATTCATGGATCTATCCCCAGATTGAGAATAGTTGGACTGAGAGTTCATGTAAGCAGATCCGGATCCGGACGAACTCCTGGAGGTAGACGGATATGGATTATATTGAATAGATTTTGAAGATGGCGGGGCGGACATGGGAGGCAAAGGATATGATGAAGAGGCCGATGAGTTTGGAAGATCGGATTGAGTGTCGCTCATAACGATTGTCTGGTCCCAGGCAGGATCATTGAGCCGGACTATTGCACTCTCTGGGGAATGAGAACTCATACGAGTGGAAGGTGGAGAGTCCGAAAAGTCTCGGGAATGCATGGACATAGTGGCCAGACTATGAGGATTATAAGTTTTAGGTTTGTCTTTGCCTGTGGGACCTTTGCCAAGCGTTGGACGATTAGCAGGTGGAAGGTTGAGAGCTTGTCGAAGACAGCTGTTTTCTTCTTCAAGTTCGGAGACCCTTTGCTCCAGAGCCTGTGAATGTTGAAATTAACGAGAGGTTTCGGAATGATTACATTCCATGTATTTCACATAGATCAACAGAAAATTACAAACCTGAAGATGAGCAGCGCGTCGTGCACGGAAAGCCCGTTGGACATCTCTAGCTCGATTAGGGGGAAGATTATCATTTCTTTTACGGCCGCGTTTAGAGGACATGGGGGTTAGAAGAAAGTTGCGGCGGACGATAATTACAGGAAGCCCAAAGGCGGTCGTTTATGTTGCCTTGGTATAGAAGAACATAAAGGGCTATAAATGGCCGAATTTCGGTGGCTGAAAATTCTTTCGGCTTAAAATTCTGCTTCCTATTTTAGGTAATACGATCGAACCGATCATCTGTGCGCAATCTGTGCGCACGCCGGATTCCCACTAATTTCCCCTAAACATCCTAGTGGTTGTTGAAAGGTTGTTGAAAGGTGTTGGTTAGTTGGGAGTAGAATAATGCATTGATAATGCCAGTGGAAGCTTGATTTGCTCACATCAATACGTTTCCCGTTGTCCCAGCTCGAATTTTCACCGTGTCGGCCATCCTTTCCTGCAGGTACGCACGACGGGATAGATCCGCTATGAGCCGCATCCCAATGGCAGATCGCGGTCCGCCAAGTTCCTGTCAGCCCTGACAAGAGATCTGAGAAGATCTTGATACAAGGGATTTACCTCTAGACAGTTGAAAAGTTTTTCGAGGAAAATGTCCAAAAAATGTTTGTTTACTTGCCCTACAAGGAAGTCACAAAATAAAATAGTGTACTCGCAGTACCATGTACGCATAATTCTTCAAGGACTGGAGGTGAGCGGTCGAATGACGTGCCTCATTCGGATTCTCGGAATCCGCAACGTCGTAGAACGTGGTCTAGTCGTACAATCAAAAACAATCTACCCCCGGTAACTCCGGTAACTCACACTCGTTCCTGTATATCCAACAGAAATCACAAGGGAAGGACGATTCAGTACCTCCAGGAAGTACAAGTAGGACCAAGTCCCACCAACTGCTTTTAAGAATTCCAAGAAAACTCAGCATGGCCTCTCCTTGACCACTGGTGGGCGCTGCGCAGCCTGCAACAGCTAACAAGACCTAACAAGAGTTAACTCCATCATATCAAGATTAGGCCAGATCGTCATCAAAAGTTTAGAAGATTAAACTCGCCCATGGGTCTGATTTGGGGATCGTACTGCATCGGAGTGCAATGTACAGAAGGCAAGAATTGCACGTCCCTGCGAACTGCTTCCAGTATGCTACTCTATGCTACTGAGCCTCCCTGTAGCACTACTGTAACCTCCTGGTGCTCCTGGTACACCGAAATACTGCTACACTATATCATTGTCAGGCTAAGTGCGCTTTGACCATCTGCATCAGCTCTCATCCCGCCTCAAGGGCTTAGGGCTTAGGGCTAATGGTGCTTGACTTACTAAATTTTGCCTCGCTGCTGTCACCGCACAGGTCATTCATCACAGCCCATCACAGCCGGCTCAAGCCAGCTCAAGCCTAGGTTCCAAATGCCTCCCCCAAATCTTACATGCGTGGCAGACTGTTCGGACTCGCTAAAGTCTTACAGTTCGTCAAACCCATCTAGAAAGTAGAAATCTACATTGCAGTTTGTTGCAGTTTGTTGTCGGACAATCAGATATCGATGAAGATCCTCTTTAGAATAGTGTACAACGTACGTTTGGGTGCAGTTGTTCCAACAAGCCAAGGTCCCCATGCCGATACCTTCTTAAAAGTATGACGAGCTGTGGCGAAGGATGTGATACATAAAGTAGCATGTACCCTCATGTATCTTCATGCCCAAATAATTGTCAAGATCCTCTCTTCTCCGGATCCTGCGCCACAAGACAACATGCTGTTACATGGTATATGAGGGTATATGTCGGAGGCCATTCTACCGAACATTGGCAGAACACATGGAGATAGATGGTGATCCGTCGGTGTATGGGTCTAAGCTGTAGTATAAGCCTCAAGGCAGGGAGGGAGAGGAGGTAAGCGTGATACTGATACGGAAAAAGTTACGCTGTCGGTTCAAGAGGTCTCAAGCGGGTCTCAAAGTTTTGGAGAGAACTCTTCCATTGTCACATAAAATCGTTCTGTTTACTGAGGTTTATTAGAGCGTGATTAGTCATATGATTCTAATCAGCGAAGGACTTCTATTGCCATTAGGAGCCATTTAAACAGAACCTCCTCCGTTTACAATTTTCTTCCTCTTTCTTTTCTCTTGACGCCTTCTAGTATCAAGAGCAACGTCTTGCTGCTCTTCAATGATTTGGTCGACTTTCCGTTTCTTGTCCGGGAGAGCTCTGTCACTCTCTTCTCGAATTACAGAACTTCGGACGAAACACGACACGAAAAAACCATTCGTAGCATCTTCACCAGGTAAACAGCGCACAAGTGATGCTGCGTGGTCTTTGGGCCTTGTCAGGTAATGCTACAAAATAAATCAGTATTTGAACGCACGGGGATCATCCATCTCGTTAGAGTACCCGCGGCGCTTCCACTGCGGTAGAACTTGGCTTTGAGGCGCAAGTTCGAAATGTCTAGAGATGGCCTCGTCAGATTTGAGGGCCGCACGAACGACATGTTCGTCTTCAATAGCATGGACGGAACATGTGCTGTAAACAATTCGTTGCACAGCTGGAACTGTTCAAGAGTCAATGAGCGATGCGTTTTGAAAATTGAACCAAATAACTAACATTTCATTGAGTGTTTGACCATCATTAACTGAAAGCTAGCTAGCTTGTTTAAACGATCTTCTTGAACCGACCCAGCTTCTTGTTCTGCATCAGGAATCGATAAGAGCAATGATTTTGAGATAGATAAGCATACCGGACTCTACAAGATAATCCAGACGGTTGACAATTCCTGACCCGCTACAAGATGGATCCAGAAGACTAAAGAGATAATCCTATGAGACGCGATGAAACAATCTAGATAAAAAGTCTTACATATGTGTAACTCCGGAATACTTAGGATCCATGGGATCCACCATCAGGAAATCGGTATTCACAGGTTCTACATTCTTACATCTGGCCTTCAACAGCATTGCCCGTAAGGTCGAGAATCGTTTGCGATCTCTTTCAAAGGCGAAGAGCTACGATTCATTGATTGAGCATGAGTCTGGCGTTCCACCACGTGCACATACCGTTCCTGTATTGCACATAAGTGTACTCAGGTGTGATGTCTTGTTGCCAGGGGCAGAGGTAGCATCTATCACTGCACCATTCGGAGAAACGGGGGGATTAAGGACAACAGCAGGAAAGCACGACGCTTTGTCCTGTAAAATCACTTTCCCATTTTTGTATGCATCATCGTCTTGGAAAGATACTTCGGGATGAAATAGAAACAGGGCGGAGATGTGTTTGTCTTTTGCAAAAATATGTTTAGATGTTCTATCACGAAAGGTGAGGAGAATATAGGGGAACGAAGCAGTGGTCTCACGATGCAATCTCAAACATATTCTCCAACGTAAAGCCTTTCGATATGAAATACTGAATGGCCTCTTCAATCGTCCACAACGTTGTATTAATGCGAACGTATCGAGGGATCAACGCTAAATGAGGTCGATCAGTATGACGTTCGAATGAGCATTTGAAGTCATGGCTCACCTGCCCTACTATCACCAGTTTGAACAAGTTCTTCATTGGACTTGACTCCTCGTTTTATCTTAACCTTCTGAAGCTCACTGTGAAGCCTCGTCTTATGGCGAAGGATTGCCTGCTTGATGGGACCGTCTCCAGCTTGAATGCCGTTTGAGAAGAGGACGTCGTGCACTAGTACAAGAGCCAAATTTGAGGAGGTAAGCTTTTTGTGCTCCTCTAACATTAATTTGGCTCTGCCGATTATATCTTCTAGCACAGGCTTGTCTACGATCCAAGTTCAACGAATCATGACAACTACGTGTTGATGGATACTCCTCACATTTCAAAGTCTGAATCACAAGAGCCGATGTTCGCTTCCTGTCCTTCTCAGCAACAGTTGAAATAAGACCTTTAATTGAGCCCTTCTTGGAATCGAGGCGGTCGAGGACCTCAGCGGCAGTAAAATAGAAATTCATGATAACATTCTAGGATATTGGTTACAAATGCAGATAGATGAATGATGATGATGACAAAGGACTATGGAAGGTTGCTGAAAAAATTTGAAGCACTGGTTATGTCAAAAGACGAAGTAACCGGGAGAGTGGGGGAATCTAGCGCAAGATAAATGTGAGTATTTTCGTGTGTTTGACATGGGAGAGAGTTTCAGAGTGATTTTCGTCGTCACGAATCGGACAATGTAGATAAAAATGAAAGCATCATAAGAGATGAGACCAAACGAAGGACTTACCCTGGCCTTTTGTCGTGGTAGTTGAACGTTGAATCTCAGAGTCTAGTGGAAGTTCGGAAAAAATTTTGTGCGCCCAAAACTTCCGGCCCGGTGCTCTTTGTTTCCCACATGCCAGAAGTCCTCGGCAACGCGTCTGGCTCGTTGAGACAGGACCTCCACTTCTCCACAAGCAAACTTTCAGTGCGTCTTCGGATCTTTGTCTTTGTTCAACTCTCACGACTTGACAGTGGCTGTTGAAACAGAATTGTACGAGTTGCTCGGTGTATCTCCTAGCGCTAGTGAAGGTATGTTGTTTTTACTCTTTATGCTTTTACAAACGTCTTCTTCGCAGACGAGATCAAGAAAGCATACAGGAAAAAGGTACGAGACTACCGTAAATATCAACGTGATTCTCTCTTAGATCTTGTAGGCCCGCGATATACACCCAGTATGTAAAACGACTTCATCTTGGCTTAATACTCAAGCGCCTATTACTTTCAGGACAAGGTAAAACTGGAAATTCAGAACTAGATGGTCATCGTACAGAAGCTCACCCTCGACTTTCAGAACAGAAATGATCCAGATGCCGCGACAAAGTTTCAGGAAATGGCTGCCGCGTTCGTATTGCTCAGTCTTCTCGCATTAGCATTATACTAATCATATCTCGTGAACTTTTGCAGCTATGAGATTTTAAGCGATCCGAATACCAGGGCTCTGTATGATGAGGGTGGGATGGAAGGCTTACAAGGCGGTCGCTCGGGCGGTCCTAATATGGATGATTTGTTCACTCAATTCTTCACTGGTGGTGGCAGCGGATTCTCATTCGGATTCGACATGGGCCCCAGGTCTTCAAGATTTAGCCGACAAAATGATTCTGTTCTTCCACATGAAGTGACACTGGAGGATCTGTATAACGGCAAGACGGTGAAGATGAACATGGAAAAGCAGGTGTTATGTAGCTCATGCAAGGGGTGCGTCTTCTGGTCACAATCCGAACTTAAGTCTATAGTTGGATAAACTAGGTCTGGTGCCAAGGGGCATGCAAAGCCCAAACAATGCTCGACGTGTGAAGGAAGCGGACGTGTCTACATTAAGACCCAGGTTCGATTCATATGCGTATTTTCTTCACTGTCAACCTTACAACGGCGTAGTTGGCGGGTGGGCAAATGGCAGTTTCGCCCCAGCAGTGTGAAGACTGTAATGGGAAGGGCGAGAAGTTACGAGAAAAAGACAGGTAAGGTATGATTCCTCTCCATGACTGATTCTAAAATCATTACCTTAGATGCAAAAAGTGCAAAGGTTCTGGCACTGTCAAAGAGAAAACGCGACAGGAGATGTACATCGAGAAAGGTATGGCGGACCAACAAAGGATCGTCCTAGCAGGCGCCGGTGACGAAGAGGTACATAATCCCACTCACAGTCGCGCTCCAGATATGAGACTGACACACTGTAGCCTGGTGTTTCCGCCGGTGACGTGGTGTTCGTCCTAAAAGTCCTTCCCCACAATTCTTTCGAAAGAAACGGCAACGATCTATTGGTTAAGGTCAAGATCACTCTGTCTGAAGCACTTTTGGGATTTTCCAGGATTCTGCTCACGCATCTCGACGGTCGTGGCATAAAAGTCACTTCACCACCGGGGAAAATTTTACAGCCTGACGCAAGCATCGTGATTCGAGGGGAAGGAATGCCCACTTATAAACGACCAGATAGTAAAGGGGACCTCTTTGTCCTCTTCGATATTGAAATGCCGACCGAAAGCTGGCTTCGGTCGCTGGACCATCAGGTAAGCCTACAGAGTTCTATTCTTTCCTTGAATAATTCATCTTACATTCGTTGATCAACAGGCTCTTGCGAAACTCCTTCCACCGAAAAAGCTTGAAATGCAGCCCCAACCGGAGATTGTAGACGAAGTCAATTTCGAGGAGATCGACGTGCGTTCGCAATCTTTTCCGGCTAGTCAGGACTTCTTTGATCATGGTTATGCAAACCAGCGCGATGATATACATGACGAAGACGGCTGGGAAGATGAAGATGATGACGACGAAGGTGCAGGCGACATGTTTGACGACTATATGGGCGGCCCAGCAGAACCCGAATGTCGTCAGCAGTGATCAGTGATTCCCCGTTCTTGGCTTTACACAATGTTGTCGCTCCTTGCTTTGATCTTACCCCCACTCTTTCCCATTTTTGTTAGCTATACCTCCACTCATCTTGGTTGTTCATATTATACTAAACCTTACTGTTCGTCTAAGCAATACTAATCCCCAAGTATTATTAATTGTCACTATCTTGCATAGCATGGTCACCTATTCTAGCTAGTGCAAACAAATACTTTCTTCGGCTTATCGTATTTAGGTTCTAGAGGAAGATGATGTAGAAAGTTGAAGCAACCTGCATTAATAGGATTGGAGTTTTGAACGTTGAATATAACGCCTCATATCGCCACACACGCGTACGACAGACAAATTATTGCAGAAATCCTAGCAACATTCACACGTAGGTCATACATCTATATGCTTGTAACCCTTGACCTGTACAGTGAAGGACATTGAACGGAGAAAGCAGGAAGGACAAGAATCCCGAAACGCACTCTGGAATCATTGAGCTTTTCTAATAACTTTTCCGACAACCACTTGCAGTTCTCAAACCCGTTCACACCTTCCGTCCTTTGACATTTCTCCAACTCTTCACGGACAAGACGTGCCTCCATTGCTCGGACCCATGATTCGCGGATGTGATCGTCGCGAGCCTGTAATTTAGCTAAATTGTAGCATTAATCACAGAGTATGAATGAAGAGCAAAGGGAAAAATCACCTTTGATAGCTGCTCTTTGCTCTTCGTCTATGGCCATGGTGGTGGCGGTTGGTATTTCTCTGCCAGATTTTGCCGGGGAGCGGCGGCACTTCACTTTGTCACTGAACGGTACCTACATATATGTATATAATACACATGTACATGTACAACAACGAGACGATTTCTCCTGCGTCTTCTCTATGTACATAATCATCCAATCCATTCAAGAATACACATACCCATGGTAATCAATAACGGCCTCAACATCCAATTAATCACATGAGAAACCCGGGTTCAACCCGCGCAAAGGTCGGGTCGGGAATCCTCCGAGCACCGAAGCCCCATTCTTGCTACTTACAATGACTGCGTATCCTTTGGCGTTGCCTGCTGGAAATCCCCTCATTACTTTGACCCACCGTGCGTAGCTGTGCTTTATGATTCATTGAGAACCATTAACGTGGTTGATGTAGCAAAGAATTCGCTTTGGATCATTGAACTTCATAATGGTCAAGATTCGCGTCTTACGCATGAACTCATTAATGAAGGCCTGAAGCCTGCTCTGAACGCTGTTGAAAAAGAATGGCGAGAGAGTTGGAGAATCCATATGAAGGACCAGAACAAGGGGGAAGGGAAAGGCGTGTTGATAATAGTCGGTCGACGGGACCAAGATAAGTTCTTCAGTAACGGTATGTCGTGGTCCATCCCTTACTTGCGTATTCTGTTACTCACAAGTTACCCTATTGCAGGCCTAGATTTTGCTAATTCGCAAAGAGATCCTAATTTTTTCCAACGTCCGTCCTGCGTCTATGTGTAGTACTAGGTCACGAGTCTGATATCAGCGTGTGTCTAACAGTAACCTTTGATCCTCTTCTTGAGAGAATTTTGACCTTCCCGAGTAAGTGCCTTTTCAATCCAAAGTGGGATTCCTTACCTATGACTAACACTCAACATCATTCACAGTCCCAACCATAGCAGCCATCAACGGGCATTGCTTCGCAGGTGGCTTCATGCTGTCCATGGCCTGTGATTATCGCGTCATGACAGATGGAAGCTCGCGACGAGCATGGTTATCCATGAACGAGGTTGGTATCATCTAATTATTCAAAAATCTGTTGTTGAATAATGGCAGGTGCATTTTGGTGCACCGTGGCCTATCTCTTTTGCTGGGCTTGTTCGTTCCAAGTTCGGAAATGACCTACTGAAAAGGAAGATGGCGTTAGAGGGTCACCGCTTCACCCCTCAAGAGGCGCTTGAGGTAGGTATCGTTGACTATGTAGTCAATGGGAACACAGCTGCGGTCCTGGCTCGGGCAGAACAATTGGGTGATCAGTGGTCTGGAAATGCGCAGGGAGGTGTGTGGGGATCAATCAAGGTCCAATTGAATTTATCCTATCCAATCATGTTTGACACTAATCAGCATTAACACGACAGTCCGAACTCTATCGTGATGTCCTGGAAACAATCCACAAGGATGCAAGGCCTCGCAATCCTCTGCATGAGGATGCCGCTGCTAAGGCGAGATTGTGATTGGCGTTATTTGACATGGCCATAGGTACATGTAACTTGTACTTATATTGATATTCTCTCTGGAATCACAAAATGGTATCACTACGACCCCGTCAATGCTGCACTTCCTGGACCTTCATCAGCCTGTGGACACTCAGGATTACCCAAACTGCATTAACGTTTGTCTGATGGGGTTGCTAAGGCTGATCACCTGTTGTAGGGGACATGAAGTTCAAAGATAATTTTAGTCCATAAGCAGCACGACTGGAAATGTCAATGCTATACATAGATTCCATCTTTGAAAGATAAAGGGGCTCACAAGCTCGGCAAGTCCTTGCATATCAGCGGTCAATGGGAAGGCGACTTTGTACGTCTGCCCAGCGACAACAAACGCTCCAAAAAAAAAAAAAAAAAAAAAAAAAGATGAAGGGGCTTCTCAACTGTGGTAAGAGATGGAAAGCTGCAATTCGTCGTATCTTTAGATTTGTGCAATGGAACGCAAATCATCATCATCAAAAAGCATTGTAATTGCTACCTATCCAGATAGAAAGGACAACAGAGGCTCAGACTAAGGAAACCATCTTGATCATCATCATCGCTTTTGAATTTTGTGGTGGTTGTCTTCCCAACAAACCTACTTCCCTTATTTCGCCGGTCAAGTAACAGCAAGAAGGTGGAATAATTTTATTGAGCAATGTCAAGGGTGCCCTACAAAGAAATAGACAAAAAACTGCGGAAGGCCCTGGTAGCCGAAGGGTTACTTATCACCTATGGGCCCATGGGTAACCGTAGAAGAGAAGAAAGAACGGCAAGGCGCACGTGGATATATCTCCGATACTCGGATGATGGCACGAGTTCCTTTATAAAGGGCCAATTGTGCTTGGTTACTTACCTTCCTTTTCCCCTCCGATCCCCCCCATTTCTTTTTTCTCTTCTTCCACTACTAGCGAGGCCGGGCCCTCCTTGCTTGCTTGCTCTCATACTTTCCTTTGATCTTTCCATTTTCTTCATTTTCCTCGTCACTTAAGGTTTCTTTCGTCATGCAACTCCAACTTTCATTTGCCACGCTTCTGGCAGGCGTACTGTTTGCACTCAGTACTGTACAGGATGCGGTTGCTCGTCCTACAAGGAGGAATTCCGGACTGGTTACTCTTCCTTTGAAGAGAGTTCCTCGAGCTGAGGGAGTTCCCCCTACCGTCGTAAGTGTATTTGATCAGTTGTTGACATATCACGATTCCGTATTAATTAGTATGCGCAGTATCTTCAGCAACACATTAACCGAGCCCATAAGCGTCTTGCACGCATGAAGGGACGGGAAGTGCCCTCTGATCACCAGCTCAGACAGAACATTGAGCGTCGTATGCTAGCCCTCGAAGAGGATCCTCTGAGCAAACGTTTTAACCGACAAGGGGTTAAAAAGAACGCTAGATCTACCAACCGTATAGGTCTTGCTGGTGCGGCTCATAACTCTCGTTCGCTTCAGCTCAAAAAGAAGAAGGGTGGCAATGCGGGAGGGTATGTATATTTATCTACAGTTCTTATCACGATTCTATCCAATTTCCTTGTAGTCAAGCTGAGTCTGCAGCTACCACCACTGGTGACAACGGCACTGCTGGTACTGGCTCTGAAATTGAAGCTAATGGGGTTCCCAGCGGTGTCGAGGCTGCTAACGCACCTACCGCTAGCAACTCTCTTGGTCTCAATATCGAGTGCGTCCGTTTTAAATCTAGTTTCTTGGTTCGTTCTAATATTCTTTTTCCAGGGGTCAGGATGTTGGATATCTTGCTACCATTCAAATGGGTACTCCTCCCCAGGACTTTTTGATCCTCATGGATTCTGGTTCTGCTGATTTATGGGTCGGATCGGAAAGCTGCACGTCTACAGCGGGAGGAGGATGTGTAGGTCTTGTTATATGTAGTCAATGTTTACCATTCTCATTTCCTTGCAGGGATCTCATACTTTCCTCGGTACTGCGTCCTCAAGCACATTCCAGGACTCTGGAAAACAGTTCGCCGTTACGTACGGTACTGGTAACGTTGCTGGAACAATCATCACAGACAATATCGCCGTTGCTGGGCTGAACTTGACCGGTCACCAGTTCGGTGTTGCTGATTCAGAGTCAGACGACTTTGCCGATAACTCAGTTCCATTCGATGGCCTGATGGGGCTTGCGCAGTCGGTATGTCTTCTCTACTACCCTCGATAGTTTACTCATCTAAACGATCCGCCCTATAGTCCCTTTCAGAGCAGGGAGTTCCTACTCCTCCTGAAAGTCTTGCTTCTGCTGGCTTGATATCTGATGCAATCACTTCCTTCAAGATTTCTCGAGAGGCAGATGATCTAAATGACGGAGAAATCACTTTCGGGTATGGCCCTTTGTACACAAATAGGTACCAACTGACGTTTTAACCGGTAGCGGTCTGGATGCCACGAAGTTTGATTCTAGCACATTGACTACGTTCGACAACGTCAACGCAGATGGTTTCTGGGAAGGAGCTATGGACAGTGTCACTGTTGATGGAACTGATACCCAACTCACTGGTCGCACTGCTATTCTTGATACCGGAACCACTCTTATCGTTGCACCTCCTGCGGATGCTACTGCTGTTCACCAACTCATTCAGGGTTCCGCCAGTGATGGACAAGGTGGGTTTACGGTGCCTTGCACAACCAACGCCAGTGTTGCCCTCTCATTCGGTAATACTGCATTTGCTATCGATCCCCGTGACATTGCCTTCCAACCTGTCGATGCTAACGATCCCACCGGTGACTGTATATCTGGTATCAGTTCTGGTGAAATTGGCGCTGCCACCGAGTGGCTTGTCGGCGACGTGTTTTTGAAAAACGCCTACTTCAGTGTTGATGTCGGAAAGAACGCGATCTCACTTGCGAAGCTTGTGTAGTACCAGCATTCATCCATTTTTCTCGTTTTTCGTATGATAGTATTCTAGCAGTGGACTCGTAGTAGAAATGTCAATTCATAATGGGGATTCGGTTTTTCTTTGTGCTGTGAACGATTCAAACTGCGATCTATTGCTATTTTTTGAATATGGCTTTAAATTTTTCAATATCGCAGCATTAGGCTGGGCACAAAGTCTCGACGACAAATGGGTAGAGATTGAAGCTGAGGCAAGCTGTTAATCTTATTAGTTAGCGAGCAAAAGTCAAGGGAGGGGCATTGTAGCAAGAATGGGAGGGGGAAGGAGGGCTAGAGGGCTAGAGTGGAGCAGATGTACAAATCTAGAAGGCAGAAAAGTGTTCTATGCCAGACACCCTAAAGACGGATGTTGGGTTCAGTAGATGATGATGCAGTGACCTCTTTCCGCAAAGTAGAAACTTGGGTATCTAGACATCACAAACACGATCATGCAAATGCTGGACTTAAGTATGAACATAGTCGTTTTATTATAGCGATTCTACTTTCGCATCCTTGTGGAGCTCAATGTCTGATTCGACGGGTAATTTTGATGCCCATTCATCATCCCTGTCCTGGATTCGGGACGTAGAGACCTTGACCCCCACCCTCGGGACAACAGGATCTAATAGGATGCGACTGCGACCACCCGTCCTAAAGTGCTCAAGGCCGCTAGAATGTGTCTGGCTGTGTTGAGTTGAACGATACGGAGAAGACTCTCTCCAAAACATCCACACGTTCAGCAGGTCCTACACAAAGGGCATCAGTTTTCAGACGAGTAGAACACACTATGAGCACCTCTTGTGAGCCAAATATAAGAGCACAAGCGAGAGGTACTGAGTGAAAATTGTTTTAGTTGGGTGTAGGTGAAGATGAGTTCAAACCTTACGAGAAGCGTCAACGACGTTGATCCTCATGCCGGAGGACGGTGTCCAACTGCCTGCAGCGCTAAAAGACAGGATAACGGAGAGACTACGAGTCAATTGATGTAAGTAAACCGTGCTTTAAGAACGCGCAATGACTCACAAAAGGGCGATGATGGGAAAGACTGTGAACACGCCGATGCGGATTACTATTGATCATCGCGAGAATGAGGATTCATGGCACGGAATGTTTGACTATTTTTCCACAAAATGACAATGGTGTAAACTGTGTCGGTGAGTGCGCGCTTCCATGATGAGTCGATGAAGAAATCATACTTTCATAGATAATAAATGCTAGTGCACAAAGGAACACTATAATGGAGGAAGTCCAAATCCTAGGGTGCATGAGATGGATGGAGAACACTGAGAAATATGACATACCCAACTTCATCTTTGACGTTGCAGAAATAAAATGTTTGGTCTCTTTGCAATTGAGACTTATCTTGTGCTACCATCTGAATTTTCGTCGTATTAGGTTTGAAACTTGAAATCAAGAACAAAATGACCACGGACGATGAAAGTCATTAAGAAAACTGCGACATAGACTACAAGAGGCGAAGTGAGGAACTATAGCGAAGATTGAGCGGCCATCTATACCAATTCAATGACAAATCTTACAATCCATACTAAGACTCGCATCCTCTTGGATGACGAGTGGTTCATACCACGGACAGTAGCGACAATGATAGAATGAAGCTGGAATAAAATAAGAGAGGTACCAGGGACCATGGAGGGGCACGCACATGAAGCAGCAAGGCTAAGCTAACGCATGCATTGCTAGAATTCCAAAATAAGCTTTGGACATATTTCCACGACCCACGCAGACTCACTAAGCTGGTGTGGCGTAAAGCATCTAGCGCAAGGCGCAACTGTGGTAAGTGAATGTATACGTCAGTGCTCTAGACATTTACCCCTGCTTGCACCAGACAAAGACCAAAGGGAGGGGCCGGGCTACCGATCTGGTGTCCTATGGAAAGGAAGAACGTGACGCAATGTAACATCCAACTTTAAGGAACGTGAGTCTATGGCGGAAAATAAGTGACGGACGTGGTTACCTGGCGATGAAGAAATTCCACGTAATGGTTCGTTTGATTCTTTTATTGAGCATTTTCGTGCTCAGGATTGCTGCCAGAGCAACAAAAGAGACGATGTACATCGTATTTCCCAGGATGGTCATAATCCTTACATACTGCTCCTCGTCGGTTGGCAGATTGACTGTCGGATGCGAATATTAATCACGACCAATGTATTACGAGTAAAGCATACTTGCCTACGAAGATGTTGGGGATGAGAGGCATGGGAATTTCAAGATTGCAAGGAAAAAGTTGTCCTTTTGTATTGAAATGAGGTACCGTTCGGTAGAAGACCCCTAACGTGCAGATCGGCGTCTTGGTCTCAGTTTTTACCGATCTAGGACGTCCTACTGAATGAGGAAAATACATAGGATTAGTACCCCTTTCTGGCCTTCACTGAACCAGATGATTCTGAAAAACTGGTGTCGAGACAGCTCTTAGGCAGGGATTTTGTCCTCATCGACAAAGGTCAGCCTTTCTGCCGCCACCCGCGGAAGCAAAAGCTGACTGCGTCGAGTTAATGAAGGTTCAACGGCACGAGATAACTAGATAGACAGAGGACCTAGCCTCATTTTCTCAACATTTTCTGCAACTTTCCGTGTAATTTTCGAAATAGAATTTGTCGACGTGTTCAATACTCGATGGAAATTGATCACCTGGCAAACGTTCAACTTAGTCTAGTGACCAAGCCCTCTATAGGTTGTCAGATAGATAGATAAATGAGGTCCCACAGTCAGTGTGAACGTCATCAAGGGGACTGCTTGAGGCCGAACTTTATTTCAGTTGTGCTGAACAAATAGATTTCATCCAAGAACAGGTGGGAACTCCCTTGCCTCGTCCTATGTAGAATAGAAGAAACGATTGTTTCATTGGCAACGTCGCGTGAAAATAGAAATTTCCGAGAGTCCTCCGGGGCATACATAATGGCGCAAGGTATGTAGCACGGGCCTCGGCTGGTCCTCAATGGGACTGTGTCGGTTTTCGTTTCCTTCCCTTCCTCGAGGTATAGAGAATAAGTCAAAAATAAGCGGACAATACGAAGCGCCCAAGATAAAAAGATGAAAGCCATGGGAAGCAAGTTGCGGCTATAATGCTGAGGACCATAAATCTCCACACTGTACTATATCCCCTTCATTCTAGCTGCAGTCTACCATCCCAGGTTGGATGAGCATTCGCTGCAGTGAAGACTGCTGGGCCCGGCTGTTCCCTTGTGGGACCCCGTCGACTCGACGGAGCCGCGTATTTATGTATCTATCTATCTATCTACAGATTGTATACAGTATTTCAGAACAAGACAACAATGTAAGGGACCTGACTCACGACGTTGTAGAAGTGTCTGTTGTTGAGGATGAAATACTCGTACACTGCTGGACAGAATTCGACGATTTTCTTATGGATGCGCCCTCTCAAGAATTTTGAATGAATTCTTAAGAAATTCCTGAGATAGAGGAGCGCCCAAACGTGTAGAAATTCTCAAAAGTAATGATTCTCAAGAATTCCGAAGAGACTCTTAAGAATATCTTCTAATTTTTGAATATACCTCGCGCGCGCATGTCACGGAATCCCGGAACCCGGAATAATAATAATATCAGAATTATCAGACCACTTTTTATTTTCGGAAAATTTTGCTCGTAAAATGTACCTACATATACTAATAGTACTTTTACATGCCATGTTTACTACACGGCCAGCCCTTCGGATGTGCTTGGTTGATCCAAATGTGGCAGTACCAGATGCCGGTTCTGGTTTCAACCGAATTTCAAAAATCTTGAGTCAGGTTTCAGATAGTCTGGATAAAACATTTTGCATCTTTTCCGCTCGACGCAGTCATTATTAGCCAGCAATAGTACCTGGGGCAACTTCTCAGTCATAATTTTGAGCATACCAGTTTTGCAGTGATGTCATACTGCGGAAATGCTCGGCCTGTAGATTTTGAAGATGTAGAAAGCGAGTTAACCATACCTTTACTCTCAAATCAACGACTATTCTGATTAGTATTTAATAACCTGTAGTATGGAACACAACTTATGATGGCGAATGGCATATCACCTGTAATGTGTGCTGCTCAAAACCTCAGAGAGTTGACAATGCACGGCGACATATGCAATCATCAACCCATCTCAATCAAGTTGCTTCTTTCCAAAGGTGAAACCCCTCCTCCTCTGATAACAACACATCTGGGTCAGCACACCCATGCCTCGCAGTCCCCATTCAATCAGCATCTGATATGATAGTCACTCGTCTTCTTGGATTGATGAGCAGTAACCCCGGTGCAGGTTCACAAAATTTGCCAACGTTAAGCAGCTTTCCAGAGTCACTTCAACCAGCCTACCAGGATATACCAGATGACTGGTTCAACCTGGACGATATGGAGATGGAGCTTTCGGGCTCACGGGACATTCAGGAAATGCGAGTGTTGAATGATTATATGCTACATGTTTATGAAAATGGTCCTGACCAAATTAATTCCAATGATGAGTTGGATGATGAACGCTCCGTCCCTTCCGAGTCTCCTTCAGAGGATGGAAGATCGGAATTTGAAGAAAGTAGAGGTACTCCGCCAGAACCATCTCTAGGATTCACTTGAATGACATGAATGATTTATAGGAGACGATGTATTCAATCCATTTGCTGGAACTGCAAACAAATGCATGCGCACAGAATTATCCCAGGAGTCTTGCGAATGGTTTCCATAGCCTGATAGAACAGTAGGCACATACATGATTGCGTTTTACTTGAATTTACCAAATATTTATGCCAGTCTTGTACCCTTGACATCCTCATGCACCTTCCGCGCTCTGTATTTTCCTCCCGTTAACTTGGTTTATTCTTGTGGCTACTCAAGGTTAATGGAGTTGAAGATGCTACGTCTGTTAAGTCAATGAAGGCACTTGACAGCAAGCTACAGAAACTCTATGGCATTCAAACCATCAAATACAAAGGGGCCATGGGTCATACTTATTATGTGAACAGTTTGGCCAATATCATTGCTCAAGTTCGTATCTTGATCTGTAATATCTAAAAATTCAGCTCCTTATGAAGCCTATAGGAGATGGCCAATCCTCAAGTGTGGCCTCACCTTTCATTTTATCCTGAGGAGAAATTCAATAACCTCTCTGAAGCACGGCAATTTTCCCAATGGCTTTATGAGGTACCTGACGAGCAGGTGGGACCGATGCTGTGCATAGGCATGATGGACTACTATACCTTTGAGCCTGTAATGCTTACTACAGGTGATATCTGCATGCCTCATCATTGGTACATGCATAGAGGCCGGTACTATGCACAATGCTGGAAAATGGTCATGATATGCAGTGGTGGCCAAAGGTTTTGGAGGGTTGTCATGGGACATGGAGGATTCACTGTCGAACAAAACCAATTCCTCAAGAATTTCCCTCAACTCATCGAAGATGCTGCTCTATATCCCAACCTTGTTGATGTAAGAAAGATTCTGTCACAAAGCGTCAGAGACGGGGTGACTAAGCGGAGCAATGGGGCAAGCGGTAGAGTGGAACGACGGAGCAAGTGGTAGAGGCGGAGCAACTGATCAGAGCGTGGACAGACTGGTCCCAAGATAATGACAGAGAGGTCAAGATAAGGGGCCAGGTAG
>MU795200.1:0-42563 GCA_027886305.1 Lentinula aff. lateritia | reverse complement strand
TGGGACGTGAAAGTGATGGAGTGATGTATCGTACAATTAAGGGCGTAGAGATGGTGAGAAAAGGAAAATGATAGGGGCTACGTACTTCATGACAGATTCCCTATACTACGCTGCATTCCCAGCCGTCACTTGGGCAAGGCCTATAAGATGATTGAGTCATTGATGATTGTCCATAATATACTTGAGGTAATTGGAGATGATCCTTATACGATCACTGGTTTCACGGGCAGCGGTGGAGAGCAAGAGGTCACTGATTCTACTATTGAGGTTGCAGAATGAGATGCTGATCTTGAAGGGGATGATTTCTATTGCACTGGCCTTCTTCATCGTAAATTACTTATGGATCAATATTCAATGTTTTAACTGCATTAAATGAATCGTTATTATATCGATCTGAGAACAAAATTTTGAAGATAATTTCGGGTCATATCCATTACAAGCCCTCCTCAGCACATAGCCTTTCTGCAAGTGCTTCCCCCATCTGTCGAATCTTCGCAATAGGTGATTCCATCATCTTAGTTGCACGTTCCCATTTGACGTTCCTTTGCTGTGCAACTGCCAGCTTCAGCTCTTCCTGTTTTGCTTTTTCCTCTCGTTTGTCCCTCTTTAAGGCAAGCTCATAGTTCTTATACTCCATCTCTCTCGCCACCTTGTTTTTGTCCTGGATTGCTCCAACAGCATCTGCGAGGAATTTATCACGAGTGCTTTCTTCTTCGTCATCGTCACTGAGGCGATTTCTTTTTGTTTTCTTCTTCTTTTTCTTCCGCTTCTTCTCCTCGTCATCACTACCGCTTTTGGGCTCAGAAATGCTGGACATAGAGTTCATATTTTGGCCACATACAACACTACTATCATCATGGGCTCTAAAATAGATGTGTTATTAATGCAGGAGAGGAGAGAAGTCATAGAGCGCACACTTTATCCAAGAGCTCGAAGATCTTTGAAGCTTCAAATGCATCCAGGACCCTCTCTGAAAACTTGGCTTTCCCCCGTCTTGCTATTCGCTCCTTGCTTTTATCATCCTCACCACGATCTGCATCACCATCGCCTCCACCTGTATGCTCCTGGCGCTCACGAACAGCCTTGTATTTCTCCCACAATGCTTTCCATGCATTTGAGAGTTGTGTAGCGGTGTATTTGGTCTTGAAAATGTCCGAGGCAGCCTGGAAAGCAGTACGTCAACTCAGCAATACTGATAGATGGATGAACACTCACATTAATCATCAGGGCACCCTGTCGCAACTTAAAATTCTTCCATTGTTCGGGACGAGTGAGATATTCCACCAGTAAAACCTTGTCTTCCTCTGAAACTCCCGACTTCTTTTCATCACCAGGATCCTTCAAGACTGCTGCTTTCATGTCCTCTGGTGAGAGCATCTCGATTTCTACATCCGAGTCGCCACCGTCTCTACGGTTTGTTGACCCAGATTTACTCCCTGTTCCCAGGGGTTTTATTCATTTCATTTTCTTCTCCTTCTTGTCAACGTCGCATTCACCGGTTGTTGTTTTCTTCCTCTCTTCATCAATTTTCGGAAGCTCTACAAATGTCTGATCATTCTCCTTCTGAGCTACAGGTACTGTTGGATGGTGCAGTGTGTTGATATTGAATGACTGATCGTCGTAGTCCTGCTGATTCCACCAATCATCAGACCAGTGTTCTGGCTGGTGAAGTAGACCATGAGATTGGAATGTGGAGGGCATATTATCTCAAGGAGGGTTTGGTAGATATGCTCCACTTCAAAACGGTGTCGAAAAATTGTAAAGATATGTTTTGGACAGTGCACTGCGGGCAGAGCTCGGAGGAGGTTGTGGGGGACTGGGTCGAAGTGACTGGTAGTGCTGTGTTGGTACTATAGGTTGCCCATATTGGTGTCTGTCACTTTGCTGTCCCTGCTGAGGCGTCGTAGGGATAACATGGCCCTCTGTCCTCGCTACTGCTTGCTCTGCAAGAAGTTCTAAAGCGTTCATTGCTAGTTTGTAGAACGAAAGTTTTCTGAGGGCATGGATAACTTAGATACCGCAATTACACAAGCGAAGCTTAGCGACGTCAAGATATATTGCTTCCAAAATTTCACTCGAAAAAAAACTCTTAATTGAGTTGGACTATTGGGAAGAAGGCCTACCAAATAATTGTCCATAACCTTTTGCGTCGAGGGAAATATCATGTGATACATAGTATGTATATCATGCAACGTGTCTCTCCCCGGCGCCACTGCTCTCGAGACTCTTCTATCGCTCAAACTGATCTGTTCGCACTTACGAACAGCTCTTTTGCTCAAGGATTAGTTGATGACCTACCACCCCTCAACATTTACTTACGCATGAGCACACATTCTCAGTCGATGGGTGGTTGTTGATCCGTACGTCTATCTCTCATCTTAATCACATCTCGAATCTCAAATGCTTTATCAGGCTTTCCAAGTCGGAAACGCGAAGAGCTGAACTTTGTCTTGGAGGCTAATGTCATTGAGTACGGTGGGCTGCCGGCTTTGATGAGATGGCTGGGTAGAGAATGAAGGAAGGACGAGTCGTTACGTTCCGTGGTCGATAGTTACTGTTGAAGCTGAAGACTGTCTCGAACTCTGTGTATGTTGAGCTTCATGCTATGGTCTTCGTCATCTCAAGCGAATCACAGGTCAATAACGTCACGGGAACTCCAACGTAATGAAAATCTGTTCCGGTGTGGACAATAAATCCTCTTTCCAACCAAGTACTACTGCACATGACTCATGGAGGCTGTCTATGCTCGGCACGCTTCGCTTCAAGATTTTGAAGAGTTTTGGCGAGACCATTATGATTGGCTTAAGGATCACGGCTACCTTCTTCGACCTCGGTATAAGCCAGGATGGGTTGCCTCTTGGGTTGAGACTAATGATCTATCCCCAGAGGACTGCGAAGACTACTATATCCCACAAGTGAGTGTCGAGGACTTCAATCTATGGCTTATACGGACAATCCTTACAGTATCTGTACAACGTTGACGCGATCCGCATTCAAGACGGGAAGCCTGTCCTCCTTCGACGGGCGGATCCACCTTCTGTTTCCGACGAGTTGAAAATTGGTCGCTTACTCTCGTCTCCAGAGCTACGCTCAGACCCTCGGAACCATTGCGTCCCTATCTACGAAGCCCTCGAAGGCCCCAAGACCGAGACGCAGAGAAATAGAATTGCAGTAATGCCATTTCTAGCTCGCTGGGATGATGCAGAGTTCAACACTGTGGGGGAAGTCGTAGATTTCTGCAAGCAGATGTTTGAGGTTTGTGTCTTGCCCATCATGCCTTTTCATAGTTATGGAATCATCGATTGTAGGGCCTGCAATTCATGCACAACCTGAATATCGCGCATAAGTGGGTTTTTTCTCATGATCCACTTAATTCTGTCTCAATAGTCCTATAGCGACGCTAAAGACACCAACATAATGATGGACTGGTCACCAATCTACGATATTCCCCCTCATGGAATAAATGTTGCCATGAATGCAAACTGGAGTGGTTTGGCCAAACCCCACAGTCGCACTACTCATCCAGTCAAATACTATTTCATTGATTGGAACTTGTCAGGGCACTACGATCCATCATTGGGCACTCCAATGCTGCGTCCTGGTTATGGCGGTGATCAATCTGTTCCCGAATTCAAGAGGAATGAACCATGTAATCCGTTTGCAGTGGATGTTTATTGTATGGGAAATGTCATTCGAAGAAGATTTGTATCTGTGAGTGTTCCAATCTATATCCGCAGGTCTTGATTTCCCTTATAATTCATAGGGTTGGGTTGAAGCTGGGCTTTCACCGAGGCGAAACGTCGAGTTTCTGCAAGACTTGATTTCTGAGATGACCAACGATGATCCGTCAAAACGACCGACCATGAATGAAGTAGCTTCTCGGTTCGAGCATATCTGCAGAGGACTGAGCTGGTGGAAATTACGATCCAGGGTATCAGACAAACGAATACCATTCTTTTTTCATGTTCTCTACTCCCCGATTCACTGGGTCATCCAGCTCACATACATATTTCGACGAATATCGGCTATACCAGCTTATACTAAATGACAATGACATTGATGAAGTTAGAATTGTAAATGAGAAGCAATATCGTCATCGTGATAAGGAGTGTGTCTGGGCAACGTCTGGGCAACGAGAAGGACGTGCGACTGCCAGCGTTATCAGCCGCCGCTAGTGAGTGCTACATTGAGAACATCCTCATTTTCAATGAAGAGTCCATCTGGCCACTCAAACTCATCAATAATGGGAGTACCGATGGAATCTGATAATGGAGAGGTAAGCAAATCATCCCAGGAGGTGTCAATGGCTAATAGGGGGCTAGTGGGGATATCAGCATAGGGACTGCTTGAAAAGTAAGGGAGAGGGAAGGAAGAGATTACCATAAAGTTAGTAAAGTGAGGAAACGACATGATCAGATGATATACCTCTCGAGGGGACCATATACTGGTTCTCCTTCCTTGCGCATAAATTCCGGAGGCTGCGTTGGAAAAACATTGTCACTTGCAGGACTCAACGCATCATTAGTAGGGTTGTTTGCTAGCATAGATAGGTATTTCCGGGTGAGGGCCTCGAACTCTGACATTGATTGCGTCTGCAATATGTCTGTGTCTGATGATATGTATGGTGGCTGGGGCAGTGATTTTGGGATATTATAGAGATCGAAATGTGCGACGGAACCTGGGGTTGAAAGATCAGAGGAGGAGTCTGGATTATTTGACGAGACTAATGAAAGGTTGAAAGAAGCAGCCCGATGGTTTCGAAGTTCATTCTCTGTGTAATCGCTTGGCTTGTCCACTGGAACAGTTTGACCACAGATCACGCAAACTTCATCCTGCGAAGGCTTTTCAAAAACCATGATGGCATTCCTGTATGCATCTGGAGTAAAAGTCACTTCCTCGCGGAGGTAACCTTTGCATTTATGCAATGTTGTTAATCTGCTTCGCCCAGAACGACGGGGAAGAGGAACTAGTATTTGAAGTTGGCCCTTTTCATCCAAATATGATGAACAGTGAGAAAGTAGGAGATCACTATATGTTTCAGAGATATAGGATAATCTCCGCTCGGAGGTAGAGGGCCTCCAGATGATCTCTCTCCGACAATTATCAGAGCTTTGAACGTTGTCAATACTTGTACTAGAGACTTCGACGTCAAAGAGGTTACTGGTAATAGGAACAAAGATATCTTCATCTTCAACATCTTGGTCTTGCGAGCTTCCGCTATGTCGGTCAAGCTTCTCTCCTAGCAAAGAAGGACATAAGGCCCTTTCGAATATGATATGGCAGGAAAACACACTGTATATTATGTGGTTGGCATCATTGAAGATCTAGATAAACACTGTCAGGATTCGTTCCAGTGCAACGTATGACAACACAGCCTTACCTTCGTTATTAGGGAATCTAGAATGGAAGATGTGGTCGGAGCAAGCGCTTTGGAACTTGTGGGCGTAGTCCAAGCGTCCGCGATTGCAGACTCGGGACAATCAGGCGTAAAAGAGAGCTTGATGCAACCTCGATCATCAGAGAATACATCGAAGTGCTATCTGCAAAGTGAATGAAAGGCGAAAACCATGAACAGTATCAACTTACCTCAAAGCCAACATTGTCTATAGAGAAGCTTGGGCGGACATTTGTCAAATAATCAAGTCCAGACTACCATCTAGGCCTTTAGTCCGGTGGTAAAGAGTACCGCCAATCAGAGTATTTACCGCAATTCCTTGAATCTGTTGGACAAAGGTGAGTGAACAACACTTGTCGTTGATCAAGTACATACTTACAGTCCGCAAACCCAGCGCTGTTGTCTCCCTCTCCCCCTTCCTCAACACAGACGCAATCAAACGGCGCGTGTCTCGTTTTGCGACTGTAACATGTCTTGAAGACCGTTGAGTTGAAACATGATACATGGACCAACCTCCATCGAACACTATGTAGTGGGGCTCTGCTTGAGACGCTGAAGTGGGGGATGTCCCCACGATGTCGAGGAAATGGGCGTTGCTTCAAATCGAGATTGGTATATGTAGTTGTGGATGTTTCTCAAGCCAACTCACACTAGATGCCGAGCAAAGCGTAGCGTCCTCTCCCATCGCTGTAGTCAAAGTTATCGGCACAGGCTCATGTGAAATAAGATCGCAACTGACCTGTTTAGCTTTCGGTCCTTCAAACGTTTGAATGAGTATATCGGTCCTCGACGATTTCCTCTTTTTGCCTCTTGCGCTACGGTTTGTTGCAGAATTGAAGCGCCATCCCTTCTTTGCACGAACAACCTCTCCAGTGCGAATATAGTGCCTTGGAACCTATACATCCGAGCTGCAGTTAGCAGGATGAAGAAGTCAAAGCTGTACAGTTACGCACGATATCGATACCTCCAGGATTTGAATCCTGATGACTGACTCCTTCAACCCGGTCGTGAAAAGCATGAAAGTTCCCGCCGTTGATGGTGAAACTATGTGAATGTGCGAAAAGTGAGGGACTAGCAGTCCCAGAGTATTACGCCTTGAATTGGAGGATGTACAGAGTCGACGCTTACGCTGGATGATATTGCACTAGAAGAGATTGAGGTATTGTGGTTAATGAAATTATTGGCAGACTCACGGTTCGAGTTGTAGTCCATTGTATCGGGGAGCAAGACTAACCAGTGAAGGTCGATGAGCGCCCAAGTTCCAAGACGGGTTCCATTAATCCCAATCAAATGGGAGTCGGAACTAAACTTATAACTAAACGACCGAAATTATATATTCTTGGAAGATGTAAGTCTTTCAAGACTGATGTGTGAAATTAACATGGATCGATAAACATAGAGTGGTATAGTAAATGATGATATATAGTAAGTAGTAACGATATCAATGCAAATGACTTGAAAAATGGTCATGGAGAAGCCCTAGATAGGATCGGTATCGTAATGGCTTTCTGACGTTGAGATGCGCGGTCGAATCGCACCTACTGGGGAATATTTTCGACCAGCGCGTGCAGCCCGACGATGTTCGAGTGCATCAATCCTCATTGATGTCAAAATCGAGACTGCAGTCCTGTCTTCGCCTATGGGAGAGTAGATAACAAACTTGGTGGGAAGCTCGCAGAGCACCTGAGCCAGTTCGAGCGGATGCCTGGACAAGTCTGTATCACAGATAGTATCACGGGGCGGGGGAAGTCTCGCATGGTAAGCAGTGGCTTCGATAAATGGAACTGGATAGTTTATTTGCACTATGGGGCGTTGTCTGGTCGTAGCTGAGATATCGAAATCCATTCTCGCATTGTCTACCTCCCTTTCGAGGTATTCTTCGCTGCCTTTGATATTGTCTACCTTGCAGGAGGCCGGGCCCTGCTCATATGCATCGAAGGAACCCAGGTTCTCTTTATCCTCGTCAGATCTAGGACCGGGACATGGTCCGCTTTGGTGCTTGTTCCAGTTGCCCCAAGCATAATAAGTCCTATTATCCAGACTAATTGTCTGACCGCAATGACAAATGATTCTGTGTGGACCGAACGCAATCATCTTCGACCCCTGGTTCAAGAACCTGATCAAACGCTCGACTTCTCCGGGTTGGTGATTCGGCTTCAAGGGGAAATGACCCCTCAGAGCCATTTCTCGGATGGCCTTCTCTTTCTCCGCATCAGTCAACGCTGGGTTGGAGAGAATGATGAAAGACGTCGATCGGTGAACAGTGGTATCTATCGACGAATTTGGCCCTGGTTTTTTTACTTGGACTTGAGAGAGTGGAGGGAGTCGAATGGTTAGCCCACTAATGACATTGGCCATGGCTGATCAGTGATAGGGGATTAAAAGATCAGGAGAGGAGAGATGAATCGCAACGATGATACAGGAGTGTGCAAGGTAGACGTTGGAGATGCCTATATACTATCACTATCCCTCTTTCAGATCCAGCCACAGCGATATGGCCATTGATGGTTTTTGTACTGTGAGTCTTTTGACCACAGTAAATGGACATAACCCGAAAAGGTTCCGTGGAAGTCCATTGTCTTCTTACGCAGCTGTCCAAGCATAGCACTGATGTGGCCCGTTCGTTCTAGTCGATGCAGTGCACTTACTAATTGGACTTCCGGTATTCTGTTGTTACCAGACAGTCTGCTTGGTCAAAGTTGAACGAAAATATCCACATTGGGAGCATTCGATCATACAGCACTGAGCCGCGAAAAGCACAGCTATTGTAAGTTTACCTTTCACCTTGGTTTCTCTTGGTTTGGACTGGAAAAGAACAACAAATACGTGAATACCCACTTTTCTTCGTTGCAGCGAAGAGCTAGTAACGACGAGCCCATTGACTATTGCTTCAGTCGAGTATTAGAATGTCCACCGAATCTTGACGTTATAGAAGATGAAGATCGAAAGACCATGTACATTTGTACTCGGTCAACAAAAATTTCAGTTGGTCTGGTCAAAGCTGTCTATATTAAATCTCATGACTAATACGCTGACACGTCATTCATGTCCTTGGCTCTCGACGCGCTCATCGTCCTTACAGGATGCGCTCATGTCTTGCTAGCTCCTTACAACAAAGTAGAAGAAAGTTTTAATCTTCACGCCGTGCATGATGTGCTCATGCATGGCATAACAAAATTGGATCAAGTACGTGCATCTCATCTCATCCCTTTTATTACTGTGATTTTCATCTGATTTTCTGCTATCAGTACGATCATTTCACCTTCCCCGGAGCAGTGCCCAGGACTTTCATAGGAAGTGTTCTGCTGGCTTGGGTCTCGTATCCCGCAATCCTGTTAGCGAATTCGCTCGGATTCGTTGCAAGTAAATTCGGCTTGCAAATTATCGGTTTGTAAACTCATTCTGGTTGGGTGTAAATGATTTTTATAGGTTCTTTATACAGTTCGTCTGGTCTTATCGACACTCAACGCATTAGGCCTATGTTATCTTCGGCACGCCGTTTCTCGTCGCTTTGGGCGTCCGACTGGGTTATACATCACTTTCATCACTATATCACAATTTCATATGCCTTTCTGGATGGGTCGCACGCTTCCGAACATGTTTGCTCTATTCCCGGTCAATATTGCCTCTGCCCTGCTCCTCTCGCGCCCTCCTAATTCGCTCAAACCTTCGCCAACGAATGTGTACACCGCAATAGCACTATTAACGTCGACTGCCGTCATATTTCGTGCCGAGCTGGTGCTGTTGTTGGGTCCTCTCGTTCTGCAATGTCTGATCCTGAAATACGTGCCATTTGGTGGGGTTGTCAAGTTAGGAATGATCGTTGGACTCCTCTCAACTGGTGAGCTTTAATCCATGTCCACCAAGTACTCCAGTAATCCAGCTTGTAGCCGCAACCATGGCCGTCGACTCATACTTCTGGAAGACGGCCTCCTTCCCGGAGCTATCGGGAGTTTATTTCAACGTATTTCAAGGGAAGAGCTCTGAATGGGGTGTATGTTCCACATACAAATCTTCTCGACATCTTCATTCGTTTACCTTTTTTACTCCAGACTTCACCGTTCTGGACGTACTTTTACCCGATGTTACCCAAATCTCTTCTCTGCGCATTACCTTTGGCGTGCTTGGGGTATGTCATGGATTCCCGCATTAGAGAGGCACTTCTACCGCATATTGTATTCGTTGGCCTCATGAGTTTTTTGGGACACAAGGAGTGGCGATTTATTGCTTATGTTGTTCCGGTGTTCAATATCGCTGCAGCAAGGGCGAGCAGATGGATGTGCGTTAATCATTCATTACTTCAACCTGTGCTTTCCTCATATCACCGGAACTCAGGGTCTCCCAAAGAAAATCGACGACACTCGGACAGTGGTGCTTGTTCGGATTTTGGTTCATGATTTGTGTCAACGCGGTTATAACGGCGGTATTCACGATGGCGTCGATAACGAACTACCCTGGTGGAATGGCTTTGAGGCAATTTAACAAAGCATTTCCTCCCCTCGGGCCACACGCGAAAGGTATCCTTCGTTCTGCTCCATCGATATTTTTTTCGCTTACCCAACGCGTGTTCTTAATACAGCTTACCACGTACATATCTCCAATCTGGCGGCTCAAACTGGGGCTTCCTTATTCCTCCAAGAACATTCCCCTCCGTTCCTTTCTTTCTCATCGCAAAATCAAATCCCAACGTATCCATGGACCGTGTACGACAAAACCGAAAACCTGACTCTTGAGGAGCTCTCTGGATCGCTAAATATAACTCATCTCATTGCGGAATGGAGTCCTGTAGAAATGAAAAGCCGGATGAGGATTTGGCGGGTAGTCGACGTAGATGTGAACGAGGACTCCCACAACACCATTCCCACTGGAGTGTCAGGAATCGTGAAACCCGGAATAATCGCGTCCCGTTTCTGGACAGCCAATTGGGACGTGGTCAGGGCTGCGAGGAAGTTTAGGTTCAAAGAAGCATGGAAGTTGATTGGTTCAAGTGGGTGGAGGAGTCTGGTATGGGTGCAAGAAGAACCGAGGTTATGGATTTACGGACGACGGTAGGCAGTGATGCAAAATTAAACACTATGTGCTGCTCGTTTTGGTGAAATTCTAGTGGAGTGATGAACTTGCTTTCCCTAAGATTGGACTCATATAGTTGCGAGACTTCAAGATTGGCAACAGACAGAAACACACGTCTTGGAAAAGCTCAGCTGGATGACTTAGTGTCGACTGTCAGAGAACGGCTCTGAACGAAGCTCAGGGGGAAATGTCAGGTGCATGGTAGGTGTTACGAACATATACTTTGGTAGACTCATCGCTAACGTATGCGTAAAGATAATGTGGTCAAACTCCGGCGTAGATCCGTTGGACCTTGATAATAAATTGGGTACGTCTTCTAGATTACCAACCTAAGGTTATAAAATGTGCACAACCTGATTAAATTTCCTCCAATCTACTAGAACCCGCAGAATGTCTCGCAACCCCAACAGCCTCACTAACACCTACCATCGTGATACTTACTCCGCCATCTCCCCTATCAAGCCTTCTCTTAGCCAGGCTGGCCGAACAATCCTCATCACAGGAGGTGGTAGCGGCATAGGTTTTGCAATCGCACGTTCTTTCGCCCAAGCTTCCGCTTCTCGAATTATTATCGTGGGGCGCAGAGCCTCTGTCTTGGAAGAAGCAGTTTCAAGGCTGCGGGAAGAGTTCAAATTCTTTAATCCTACAACTGAATTCATCACTCGCCCGGGAGACATTGGAGACGACTCATCCATTTCCGCGCTTTGGGATTACCTAACCTCACAAAATATCTTCGTACGCGTTTTGGTGCTCAATGCTGCCCATGTTACACCTTGGGGGTCAGATACGTTGAAGATGGATAAACGGGACCTCATGGAAGCGTTCGATGTTAACATCGGTGGTAATTTCCTTATGACGGTGAAATTTGTGAATCAGCCCCTTCGTCCTCGGGGTGAACAGCTCAACCTGATTAACCTCTCGACGGCGAATATTCATATGTATCCTTTGCCGAATCAGACTCCGTATGCGACATCGAAATCGGGGTTTACTACACTGATAGGAAGGATTGCGGATGAACACCCTGTGGAGGAGTTACAGATTATTTCGTACAATCCGGGGACACATTATTCGGAAAGCGCAGCCAAGTATTTCGAGAAAGGCCATTATAAATGGGATGAAAGCAAGCAAAGCGTCCTTCTACTCGCGGACCGTGCTAATAATTCCTTACTTTAGTGGCGTTACCAGGCAACTTTGCCGTCTGGGCAGCGTCTCCAGAGGCGTCTTGGCTACACGGCCGTTTTGTCTGGGCACATTGGGATGTGGATGAATTAAGAGCTGATAAGGAGTTCATGAAACGGTTGGATCGGGAGAGAGGTTTCCTGAAAGTAGCGGTCCAAGGATTGGAAGAGGTCGATTTTCAGGCGCTATGGGATAATTAGAAACGCGCTGCTTCCATCTATCAAATGTTGTCAACCCTTTATACCAGGGCACATAGCGTAGGGGTTATCGCGCTCGCTTTGCATATCTGCTTGGTGCGAGAGGTCTCCGGTTCAAATCCGGATGTGTCCATATGCAGACTGATCGACTGACCAATCCTATTTTTCTTCCCGTTTTTGGTTTGGCCTCTACCCAAGCGCTTTTTGCTTCTTTATGTGCTGAATGTTTTGCGTACCCGCTCTTTCTCCAATCTCCAAGTGTTTTAAAATTGCCGTATTTTTCGAAGGTCCCAGTCGTTTCGAAATTCTTGTTTCATGATGGGGCAAAGGGGTTACGAGGGAACTAACTCAGGTGCAACTGCGTATGTGCGCTCTTGGCAACGGTCCCAACTTCCGCCACCCGGACCTTTTCTAATTATGTACTTCCTCGACGCCCCATTATCTATGCTGTTCATTCTGCACAAAAATAATGCCCCCCGGAAAGAGAAAGTTCCCGCCCCGGAAAGTTTCCAAGGAGAAATAAATTATTGAATACCTCTTTGTTTACTTGCTGTATCTAAGTAGTTTCTAGTTGTGCTCACAATCCATTCAAATACCATGTGAATTCAGCTAATCAGAACAGACAGTGTAGGTTTTCTTGAACTAAGTACTCTCAGTGCCTTTGCAGCTGGACAGTGCTCTTAGCTGAATTGCCAGGTTTTGCAGATGAGTCTTCACACCAATTTCTGACTCATTCTTTTGAGGTCTTGATTCTTGATTCTTAATTTGACAGGTCCATATCTGCAATCATTGTGGTTCACCTAGGTATATGATGTATTACTACATAGATACTGTACATGAAATTTTTCCAATATATGCTCAAACTATATCTGAAGAGATAGTCACTCATATCACAATCAGTAATCAGAGTAAAACAATGGTACTGAAGACATGCACTTGGGCCTTTTTGACCAAATAAATTCATTTGAATTCTGAATATCAGTCACATGTAGCAGCCTTCAATTAGCATCTTGGCTCAATTTGAATCATTCCTCCATCTGAAGTGTCGAGGACACAAATACTTTTAATAACTCTTACTCATCTATCTGAATCTCTTGTAACACCATACCAATGTGACACATTTCATCAGCTTCAGGACCAAGGTTTCAAATCTGTGAAACATGGATATTCAGCTCATGGTCCAACAACTGAGAGTGTTTCTAATTATCTGCAAAACCTGTACTCTTTCAATGAGTCACTGATTATTACAAGTATAAGATGGGCCAGCTTGCTTCAAGAGCTTTATACAGCCATTAAATACATATATACACTGTTGTAGTAAATGTCAGGTGTTCTGGTTGAACAATGTAATAAATCATTACTGTGTACGGGGCGGAAAATTTGTGACCGGGGGGCATTTTATTTTTTGTGCACATTGAACACCATAATTATCTTCCTGAAAACACGGCTAACCGGTTGAATGATAGTTCGACCCCTCGAATCCCCGAAAGTCCGCCGATATAGAAGAAATTCCTCAATTTTACTTTGCATATCATCGCCCCGCACTGGGCACATGCTGACGACTTGTAGCGTTGGTCGTGGCCATCTCGCTTTACTTCCTACATAGATCCAGAATTTATGGAGGTATACGCATATAGTCGACCATTATCAGCAAATACTACCAAAAAATGAGAGAACTTGGCAGATTTCTCGAGCTCCTCGTACAAGCCTGTCCTCTTGTTCCGGGGTTCTAAGTATCGCCTTAGGATCAGCGCTCAGCTCTAAAGTATTTACTTGTTGTCGATCTTCGTCATTGATGTTTATCCAATTCATATAATTCAATTGCTAATCTCCGTGTTCATCGTTCTCGAGTAAATATAAAAGGACAGCTCGTAAGTGATATCGCCCACCACATCCCCTTCAATGGGCGTTTCAGTTGCTAACCTCGAGCAAACCGTACCCAACAAGGGTGAAGTTCAAGAGTCAATTTCTCCGCAAATAGTTGTAGTCAATCCTCGTAAGTTCTATATCTTCTTCGTCTCATGCTTTGAGCCTGATCTACTTGACTGTAGTGTCTGTTGCTCGACAAAGCTCTGCGGATATATTAGAGCGAGTAGGCGATCTTGTCCAGGCTGACTCTTCTAGTAAGTCCCTGTGGCTGCCTGTATCCTCTGGATGAGTTTTGCTCATCGAATCATGAATGGCCCACAATTAGGATCTAACACGGAAAAGGCAAAACACACAAGAAGGATACTGGAGTACTTACATGACGGTCTTCAATATGCAGAGGTAATTGCACAGGCCAATGATATAGCGCAGGTTAGAGATACGACTTTCGGTCATCAAGTTGCCGGAGATTAACAGCGAAACATTTACAGGGGGTGGTGTCGATACTGCAGGTTAGTTTAAACAGCGCAAAGAGAAACCATTTAGATGATGTATTCATTGTGCAAAATAGGCAATTCTTGAACAGGAGCTCAATCGAAGGCAGAACAACGAGCAAATCACAATTGTCTATTATACCTTGGTACGCGTTGTTGCTTTCTTTCCAAATTTTATCTGATTTTGTATTAGTCTTCTACTGTTCTCACCATTCGCCATATCAAGGAACATCACATCAATGAGCAGATTAGAAATGAACTCAAGAATAAATACGAAAAAGTCTATGATTTGGTCAATGATTTTGGTAATGATGTTGTGGTGTCGATCTTTGTATAGATTCTCAATCCGATTCCTATGATTTTAGGTGGTGTCGCAAAGTAAGTGGAAATTTAGATATTAATTATATGGTGCCACTCATATCAGAGGCCAGTGCTTATTATACAACATATAAGCGGATGTTTGGTGAGTTTTACTAGCCCTATAAGCTCTCATTCATAAAGGAAATTCTCCTTTTCTAGTGAGGTTCCTTAAGGCCGGAGAATTGAAACCGAAACTTGAGGCATTTATACAAAACTGCAGAACTTATCAGGAGGATATCTTGTACCTTCTCCAGATACATATTGCCTCGACCGTTGAAAGCACTGGGGAGGCCGTAGCGGACTTGAGCAAGAACATGGATACTGCTTTGAAAATACTTAATCAGCTTGGTGCAGCAGATACCCGAAAAGAACTCGAAGCACAGAGATTTCTCATTGATCGCAACATGGATTCACAATCAATCATCCAGGTAAATTATGACTTGATGCAATTTTTGCAAGAATTAATCAATCTAGGACGAGAAAACCCTTGTAGAGTTTGCAGCTATTTTTAGTGAACAGGTCACCAAAGAAACAAAAGACATTCTACACAAGGACATTGAAGACATACTCCAGGAATCAATGTTAGTCATTATTAGTTCATGATAGTTATATATCTACTCTAATGGACTTGTGATAGGAATAATTTCAGCTCAAAGATAGAACAAGTAAAGAAAGACATCAACATCAATGTACAAAGCTCTCAAGCAGAAATTTTAGCCAAGGTTGATTAATCCAACTTTCAGGAGTAAACACTTGCTCAATGTTTTTCTTAGTTAAATGCCGGGCCTCATAATCTCATTGAGGATACTGAGTTCAGAAAACTTTGGTTTGGTAAGCTCTCAGTTCACTGCATCATTATATTGAGGGCCGAAATTTTGGCTTTGGCAGACCATGTGGGTGTAGTACATGAAGTTCACAATAGAAAAAGTGCTCAATATTTATCCTTAGGGTTGGAAAGCAAGCATCAAGAGCCGCATCTTTGTTGATGGTGCGGAACTTGGCCATACATCCTAATTACTTTTGACATATCAATTCATACTCAGAAATCTGCTCCTCACTCAGAAATGAGTTTGAAAAGTACTCAATCCTAAACGGTCACACACGAGATGATAATTGGACACTTCCGATCTTATCCCAAGTGATGGGTATGCACTGCTCACATTGAACCCCAATAATCTCTATTGTTATTTATATATGATACAGTTCATCCCGCTATCAGCGATGCAATTGATGAAGATGGAAGCGGATATATTTCTGTCCATGAAATAAATGTTTTCTTGAAGCAAAAACCCGCAGGATGGACCTTATCAACGTGGCTTTTGTTGTAAGTTTCAGCCTATGTGATTCTCAGATTTACTGTGATTCATCAAAATCCTCTTCTAGTTGGGCTATTGGATGGCAGGGTACAATACTCAAGTGAGAAAACTGTCAAACTGATTTGTGTTTTATTTGTATTATGACATTACTTCAGCTCCTCTGAAAGGATCGACAAAATCATAGGCCGGCTGTTCACAGTGTGCCAAGAGGCAAAGTTCAAATCCGACAATATCAAGCTCAAATCAAAGATAGACAAATATGTCCTCTCCCTGGAACTCATTTCGAAGCTTACAAGCTGGTATTCTATTACTGGTTTTCAAAGCAATTTTATCCTGGATGTGATACAGGTTCAAGTTTATGATAAACTCATGCCACTTGCTCTAGAGTACGAAAAGTTGCATAAGAAACTAGCCAAGCAACTCCTGAACCAAGGTGGCATCCTTTTGGAGATATCGGACACTATGCCTCTCAAAAAGCAATTCGGGAACCGTATTGAATCAGTGAGTGATAGTATAAAAGTCAACAGTAACAAAATCAAACATGGTGAACGACTTGTCAGTGGCTTTTGCCTTTCCTGGAAAATATCCTTGCCCAACAATTGGATGCCGTAGCCGAAAAACATTTGCTTGATAACGGACATGACCAGGACAACAATGGCCAGGACGGTTACATCATTGGCCAAATCCAATTATGGGATGAACCGACTGTCGTCCAAGTCGAAGACAAAACGTCGGACAAATCTGTTACTTTCGAACGATGGGTGGACATGGATTGGACACTGGAAATTCTTTTATATGAGTTCCACCTACGCATGCAATCCTTACTTCAAGGATGGAAGAGGCAGAAGGTAGATCATCAAATAATGGTCAACAGCTTTTCTAGCGGGGTGTTTTCTGGCTGGCATACAGCGGTATGTACCCGCAATCTAAGTTTGAGTATTAATACTGAGTATATATTTTCAAATAGTGTTTGAACAAGAGTGATCAAGAATTCCAGCATGGCATCAAATTGTTGGAAAATATTTACAATGACTCGGAAACCGAAACTAAGGATGATGATGGAGCACAAGATAAAAATGCGGCATTACAAAGCACAGTGGATGTTCTGAGTGTTTCAGTTGCCAATCTCAATGATTCTATGGATGAATTAAAGGGAATGATTGCTGGCCAAAAAGAGCTTTTGTTGAATGCTAATCACAGGACCAATTCTTCTTTTGTGGTGAGCACTCCCAATGCTATTTTACTACCATGATTCAGTTCAATTAATTCTAATAGCAGCCACAATCAAATGATCAAATATCTGCTCCTGAACCATATGCTAGCTTTTCTCCTTGGTCTCGGCCTACTTCTTTTCCCACTGTGCAACAGCCCGCTGGCTATAATCCTCCACAACAGCAGTCAACTGGTTACTTCCCTTCACAGCAGCAGCCTGCTGCTTATCCTCTCCAACAGCAACCCGCTGCTTATCCCTCCCAACAGCAACCTGCTGCTTATCCTCCACAACAGCAGTATACAGGCTTCCCTTTACAACAACAACCTCCTTATTTTCCTCCTCAGCAGTCTGCAGCATACTTCCCCCAGCATCAGCCTTATGGATATCCTCCTCAGCATCAACCTACCTATCCTACCTTTCCTCCTCAGCAACAGCCCGCACCCTACTTTCCTCCGCAGCAGCCTTATGGATATCCTCCTCAGCATCAGCCTACCTATCCGACCATTCCTTCTCAGCAACTGCCTGCACCCTACTTTCCTCAGCAGCAGCCTGCTGCTTATACTTCTCAACCACAGCCTCCTGCCTATTTTCCTCAGCAATATACTAGTTATTCCATGCAGCAGCCCAGTGGATATCCTCATCAATATTCTACTGCTTATCCTTCTCAACAGCAGCAGGCCACTGCTTATCCTCCACCTCCGCCGCAATTCACTGTCTATTATCCCCCACCTCCTCAGCCACAATTCAATACCTATCCTCCACCTCAGCCACAATTTACTACATATCCTCCACCTCAGCCACAACCCACTGCATATCCTCAAACTCAGCCCCCACCTCAGCAATCTACTGTTTATCCTCCTCCTCAGCCACAATCCACTCCCTATCTTCCAGCCCAGCAACAATCCACTGCTTATCCTCCCCCAAGTCAGCCGCAATCAGCCGCTTATCCTCCCCTGCAACAATCCACCGCCTATCCACCTTTTCAGCAACAATCTGCTAGTTATCCTCCTCCGAGTCAGCCGCAACCCGCTGCTTATCCTCCTCAGCCGCATTCTGCTCCTTATCCTCCACAATTCATGGGTAGCCCTTTTCAAACACCAGTGATACCACAGATATGAGCCTTCAAATGTTCGAGATCCAACGGCGAGGTTCTTGAGCTCTAAAATATGTTGAAAATGGAAAAGGCGAGAAATGGGACAAGATGGAGAGGATGAATTTGATCGATGCTATACCTTTCTTTCACAGTAATAATCTACGTACCAGGCGCATATGGCAACCGTTCATGAAACTCGTAGGGTGGTACATTAGGGAAATTTTTGCACTTCGATCAATTTCCGATGATGAATGGGATAGAAAAATGCGAGGTGAATAAAAAAAGAAACAGAGGTTGCCGCACGCCGACAAACCCCAGTTCTGACCCATCCAGAGCCTTTTGCCATTTCTGCCACTGGAGAACGGACCATCAGTGGGCATCCAGCGAGGAGTTCTGTCCTTTTAATTGTGGATCAATGTCTTAGATATCTTCTATTGATCTACGTGGCCTATGTGGTTTCTGCAAATCAACTTCGGTATCTTTCTATGTTCAGTCGAAAAGTGAGGACACGGACCGTTCATATCTGTCCCGAGGGCAGAAAAGGTCATAGATTCATGGCTCGTCACCTTCTTACAATTGTTTGAAATCTCGTTAAGCTATGTGAGACTCAGAAACTCTCAGAAAGGACTTGGATCTGTACGTGATTTTTTGCCCTTGAGGACGTCAATTCGAATGCCAGTTAACTTATGCTGAATGTTCTGATATGGTCTGTTGAGAATTTGAAGAGGTCTAAGAGTATCAAAATAATCATAGAATAACAGCACCAGGTATGCATGTGCTATATCGTGCTCGCTCATGGAAGTATTATTATAGAAGAACTAAAATGTCACATGTCATCTGAACCTCTAGTGATCTTTCACCACCATCAGCGACGACAACAACCTTGACCGACTTAAATCACTAATCTACTTATGCATACCGTTTGTTTGACTTATCTCGAGTCCGAATCCATCGCGGATGATGTCCCTAGCGTTGCAAATCCTGGCTTTCCACTAGTACCACCCATTTCACAGTACACATCGCGTCGGTTCAATCAGCGCAAGATACACGCTTGGCCAAGGATGTAGAGTTGATGCAAGAGCAGAGATGAGCGCTACGTCAAGAGCCTTGAAGCTGGAAGACCGAATTCGGATTTGGGCTGACGATTGTGTAAAATCCCATTTCGTGAAATAAATAGGAAGGATTTGTACCTGAACTCGTACTGATAGTGCGTGTTTCATACTCACAATATCCTATAGTTCAATTCCATTTTTAGCTCAGTTCTGTATAGATAGCCTCATCAGCTAGTTCTGGTTCTTTCGAAAACCTCAATTTCTCTGCACGAGTCTGGAATCACCCTCCGTGATCATCGACTTCTTGCTCGTGGATTGATTGATTGAAAATAGAGGTATAGCTTTCCTCCTGGCGTTTACCCCATCTTGATGTGAAATGGGAAGTAATAGAATGAGGGGCAAGGTATTTTCGATTTACATGCTGTCCCGAGGGGATCAATGGAGGTTCACCTCACAAGCGTGGCGGTCTCACTCTGTTCCTACATGGGCTAGTTGGAGTATCAAAATGACTGGCCCGGATAACACCTTTATCCTATCGAGCAGACTGCCATGCAGGTACATGCTTTGGTGGATACTCGCGCCGTAGAATTCAGAATCAAGTTATATATCATTTCAACACATATATCGATGTACGGTCAGATACACGATCCATCCACTGACACAAGTTGTCGAAACGACTTCTAGAAAATTAAAGAGGTAGGCCTGCTATCCAGTAGTCCCTGTGCACTGACAAATCAATTACTTCCAGACTAACTGAGCGAGTAAGACACTTGCATGTTGGGATCCTGGAGGTGTTCCCAATAAGCAAATTTGCTTAAGTGGAGCAAGTGAGGCCTCCATCTCCGTTGACACAAGCTACATAAAATGAAGAGTCAGACAATGCTTCTTACTACTGTCAGAAAAAACTAACCCCCTTTGATAGTGTTTCCATCTAGGAAGAAAGCACAGGAGCTTCCGAGCTTGTGCGAGCAGTTGTTCGGGCACCGACACGCGCTGTCGGGGTCGGGAGCGGTAGCACCGACACCGAGGGCTGCGACGAGGACGATCGATGCTAAAGCGAAGAATTTCATGATAGTTATGAGAGTGATTGCTTTGTGTAGGTGAGTTGCTTTATGTGTTTGAGATGAAGGTAAGGAATTGTGAAAACGCAAAGAGCTTTTATAGTCAATTTTCTTCCACTCGTCCGATCTCGAGTCGGCTCTGAACGATTGCACCTCTAATCCACTAGAAGCAAATTACAACTTGTTGCTTGTCGTCCATTTTGCCGAACATTCATCGGTGTACATGCAACAAAAAGGCTCTGACGAGTGATTGTTTCTTTGGAAACTACATAAAATTGGAATGACACTTGCGGTGCTTTGGAAGGATGACAATTCTGCTCCGGACAGCCTGAAGATTTATACAATGCGGTATTAGTTCGTCTTTCCGTCAATCCTCCTCTCCACATTTCTATTTCATTGTTAGGTTGTTTTCAATGATAATTTGACCCGAATCGCCATTCATAATACGTCGGAACTGCTTTCGCTGCGACCGTCACTAACAACGGTAACGAGCGGTCAACACAGTACTACACACTCGTGCTCCACAAGCCTTATTTCCTCAAACAGCTCATTTGGTGGAACCGTCCAAGACGATATTCGAAAACCTCGGAATTTGTTCTCCTCAAGAATCGGTGCAAAGTTCAAAGTTTCGAGTTGCTGTCATCTTCGGTGTAAGCTGGCTCCACATCTTCATCTCTCAAATCTGTTGCAGTTCTCTCCCAGTCAGTGCAGGTAGAATGATGTATTCTACATAAGGCCACATACAGGCGTTTCTCTGTTCGTGGAGGCGAAGTATGTCTTGGTATATTTAATTAAAATTGGTTCCCCGCTCTTCCCATTAATGCGAGAAGAAGATCAATCCAGTATCTCGTTCTAAGCTTGGGGGAAACAAGAGCATTAATCGCAAGTACTTGACTACAATTTCAAGTCATAGTCAACTTGATTTCATGTTTTAGCAGGTGAGCAGACCACATGGTGAAGAAAATATTGATTTGCTCACAATTACTTATCATTGTGTATATTCAAACTCTAATCGGCGCCGCTCTCCCCGGTCAATAAAGATCACCATTTCCTGAGATTCCAGAAGAAAAAGGCTTGACAGCACCTGTGATCGATTGTATACCAATTTCATCAGCCTCACAAAGACCACATATAATGGAGGTGAAGTTGGATGCCTGCCTTTTCCACGTAGAAATCTATCACTATCGATATATCATTCGCCGTCCAGATGATACTATTTGAACCTGATTGATTCAAGTTGATACGTATACACTTGCCAATGTAGTACCAGTATGCAGTGGGGCACTGAGCTGTTCTTGGTGCAATTGACGATGTTGGCCATGACGACCTGTACATGCTCCTCTAATGTAAAGCACCAACCAGTCCATGCACAGTACACTTTATGGCAGTACAATAGCCTCGATTATTTCCATCTGTTTCACAATCGACCTACATCTGAGCCGCATCAAGCAACCAACATCGTAAAAGCAGTTGGTGACCGTTCGACTTTGTTGAATTTGAGCATTGGGCTGCCAGTATGGCAGGGAGGATTTGGATATAAGAACGGTACAGGAACTTTACCCTGCCTTCATTCCAAGCCACTCTCGAGACTCAACCAACCACCTCTCAAACTTATTTTCTACAACAATCCTCACAATGAGATTCTTTGCTGTCCTCTCTACTGTCCTCGTTGCAGCCATCGGTGTCACTAGTGCTACTGCTATTGCTGCTGACCCCGACAGCGCTTGCCGCTGCCCGAACAACTGCTCCCACAAGTTCGGTAGCTCATGCAAGTTCTTCGAGGACGGAAACACTATTTCTGGAGGTGCGTAATAAACAAGTTGTGGCTTAGTTAAATCACCAGGCTAATTTAGATTCCATATGTAGCTTGTACCAACGGGAACGGAGGCTTAACCTGTTCCACATGAGCGTAAAGCCTTTCCGAGGCCGCTGTTCATGCTCTTTTGGATGAGTGAGTAATTTATATCAAGACAATTGGCTGATATCTCACTGAAGATCATTTTCGAAGGTTGTATTAAAGCTTTCAGACAAATTGTCACTACGAGAGAATTAAACAACCACGCAATGAAATAAATGACTGCGGACATTGAAGAGGCAATGTTTATCGAGCCTTGTACTGTACCAATCATAGTCCATCATAGTTTTTTTGATTCTTTGTAGGGGTTTTGAAAAGAAACCATTTGTTTATTTTGTCCTTCTACTGTCTTGAATTATAAGCTCTAGACAGGGAGACCGACGACGGGACGTTCAGTAAATCCAGCTTTGACATATGCAAGAATAGAAATACGGAACTAGCAAATTTGATCCGCGCTGATGCGCCGAATGACCTCCACCACTATGGATCAATCACATTCGTTTGGAGTTGCAACTAGATCCTTGAGTCATGAGTCGTTATTCACAACGTTCAAAATCTAACGATCTCCGAGTCAGTATGAAATAACTGTACATGCGAATGGGCCCTCATTTGGCACAAAGAGGAATGCCCATCTCCAAGGGCCTGTCCTTAACCTCAAGATTAAGGCTCAGAGTTATGCTGAGGTAACGTTGAGCTCCGAGGGATTCCCTCAATGGCTGATGCAATGCCAGCAATTGAATATGTCTCTTCCGACCTTTCACGGTAGAACAAGAACATTCCCTATTCTTCCTTGATCATCTCCCTCCTCCGTTCTAACCAAATCTGTTCCCCCTTGCCGCTTAGTCCTCTCCGCTCTATACTCCGATCGAATATCAACGACCCTCACTTCTCGCCCTCCTTCTGCGTTCGACACATTATCAACCGCGTTCCCAGCAACAGCAACTATACTTTCACTTCGAGCATTAGAATTGGAACCAATGCTACCAGCACCCAACATCCCTGCTGTTCCCATTGCCGCTTTCCGCCTATCAATCACTTGCACCTTAGGCAGGCGCACGTACCCGCATTCAATAGGAATAAGCATCCACACCATTCGTTCTTCTGTTCCTGCAAGAAGTAAGGGAACACGACCTGCGCGAAGGCCAGCGACGACAAAGGCCGACCCGCTTTGGGCACCTTGACCGCCTTGCTCACCGGCCGTTGATGTCATCACGGTCGATTCTCCTATGGATACAGCACCACCCACACTCGTGCTAGTCGCACCGCTCGTGTTAGCACCAACCCCCGTCCCAGGAGGGAATTCGAGTTGCACATAAACATCCGCTGTACGTGTCGGGTGACGGTTTCGTATGGTCAGTGTCATCGCGAGGGGTTCGTGGAGTCTGGCTGTTGGTGATACGTCGAGGAGAGCAATAAGGCCATCTGTTGGTGGGTGGAGAGCGGGAAGGGGGAACCTCGTTGAGGAGAGTGTGCCGCGGGTGTTGTTGGGGAGAATTCTGTGTAGGGGGATAAGACTGGGGATGAAATTGATTGAGTAGGTACTAACCTTCGCCAATACACTTCATAAGACCCTGAACTAGGAATCTCTAATTCACCATCCGCGTTATAACTTTCCTCATCATCCTGGTGGGAAGAGATACCAATCCGACAGACATCTGAGAGTTGATCTCCTGGTAGGAAGTCTGTGTGTGCGGCATGTGTTAGATGTTGTGGGTGGTGAAAAAACAACGAACGACTAGCAATGCAATCATCACGGTTGGAGAGAGGGCAGATACTTACCTAAAGGGAACAAGCTGAGTTCCCCATCTTCCTCCTGTTCCTCTCCTTCATCTTTTACGACAGTTTTTTCCGATCCCAAGATCATCTCAGAGCTTAATATCCTCACAATTGTACTCCGATAATCCTAAGATTCGGACAGGTTAATGTATATCATGTGTGTAGTGAGGATAGGATTAGTCGAAGATAGCTTACCTTCCGCCTCAACACGACCTTCTCAACTTCCACGCCTAAAGAAGCTACACTTGTCACTCCACCACCTGAACTTGAACCACCGGAATCAGCTATTCCACCACCTACGCACCCAATTGTCGTCCTCAGAACAGCTTCCACGTCAGCTTCTACGCGTTCTTCCCAAGTGTCGCCTCTGCACCCGTTAACGCCTTCGTCTTCATCACCGCGATCGTCTTTTTCGTCGTCTAACCACCACGATTTCTGTGGCCTATCCCACAAAGCTCCTTCACCAGGATTGAGAGTGGAGTACGAAGAAGGGTCCACACGTCTCTGATAAGAAACGTCGTACCGAACATTCAATGCTTCGATACAAGGTACTGTCACAGTCTTTAGTGTTTCGGTTTCGAGGTGAGGTAGGTGACGCATGGAACGTGCGCTAGCGTTGATGATTCCCGATGTATTTTTTGTTGCTTTGCCTAGTTTATGTCTACGAATAGGCCGCGTCCAGACACTCATATCGACCACCCTGTCGCCTGCGCCGCCAGTGTTTTTAATCCAGAGGGTGTGCTTGAGGTCTGATGGGGAGGAGGAGTGCCGGGGATGTTGTGCAAGCAAACCGAGCGATATCCCTTTGATCATGGTATTGCTTTGGTGCGGGCCGACAGAGATCGTGTTGACTGTACATAGAGAAGAAATAGTGAGTAAGATGAAAATGATGATCAAGGATCAAGGTCGACGGAAGGAAAGTTGAGGATGCAGTCATTGGGAATACAGGAAACTTACCAACAGTTACCTCGGACTCTACAGGCTGCAACAGTACGTCCATCACTACCTCGACTTCCTCATCCACAGTCTCTTCTTCCTGCTTCCCCTCCTCTGCATCGGCCGAGCACGAACTTCCAAAGTCACACCGACAACCCTTTACAAGGATCTCCAGGGGATACTCCTCTCCTACATATGCCACGCCGGAATGAAGCACAGATAATGTGACGGGGTGTGGGCGGAAGGATATTCTGTTTCATGTGTGGCATGGGGTAGGAAATGATTGGGAAATGGAGTCAAAAGAAGGAACCAGGATCAGCACCCCTAGCTTATGAAATCATGCGATAACAGATCACTTACTCAACACCTTCATATCCCAGCCCTTTCTCAATCCCACGTCTCGACACAGGGACCCATCTCGGAGCCTTGATCCCATATTGAGGGTGCTTGTGCTGAATATCTGCGAATCCGGCGAACCATATTGCTTGCATGTGAATTCCACCCACTCCTGCGCCCGCCCCAAGTTCTCCACTACCGAGTGCATGCACATATGACGTAGGCGGAGGCGGAGCTCCTCGTCGAGCGGGGACATGTAGAGGGATTTCGAGCACGACTGGTAGAGTGTTGGGAATACCCGGTTCAGGGAACGAGGGAGTAGGGGCGTTGAGTCGGAGAAAAACGGAAGATATCTGGAAAGTAGAACGATAAATAAGTTAAATCAGGAAACAAATCACTTACTCTTATCTTGCCTTGCCCGAATTGGTCACCACCGCTCGAACAAACACGAACAGACCCGGTAACTATCACCGCTTGTCCAGGTGTCCAACGAAGGCTCGAGGAGGATACGGAGATGATTTCCTTAATTTTATCTGTAGCTGATTTTCCATCGTAATCCGCCTTCTTATCGAAACCAAAACCAGTGCCAAACGACAGATGACCAACGTCAATCATTTGAACAGGCTCGTTGAGTGTTTCGATAGCCTCCTCACCTTGCGAAAGGGAGTTTGATCGAATGATAACCTCGATCTCCTGTGTTCGGAAATCAATCTTAGCCTCTTCAATATCTGTTCTGATAGCTCCCTCTCTGATATCACCTTCCCCATCGTCTTCTTCACTATCTTCTTTTCCACCCTCTTCCTTACTTCTTTCCTCTCCTTCCTCCTTCTGCTTCTCATACCCCTCGTCGAAATCGTCGTATCCCTCGTATTCGAATGTGACCCTAAACCTCAGCTCTTCCCAGTCAAGTTTATCAATTGCGACGCGTGAGGGCGCAGTAAGTGTCAGTTGGAATGGGGTGGATTCTTGGATTGATTCAGCATTGGAGGACGAGGAACTGGATAAGGAGCTAACAGAGGGGGAAAAAGGAGAGATCCAAATTCTCCCATACCAAAATACCACCGAGGTATCGAAGATCGGTTGCGTTTCTGCGTTGTCTACCCTAATCACCTTCACCTCCCCGGTGCTAGAGGTGTCAGATGAGGCTTTATTCAACACTCCTTTCAGAGTCTGCACACCAACCCACATCTCCATCACTCTCTTCAGCTCCCTCTGTATCTCCATCTCCTCTTTCTTCCTTGAAAATTCGACGTCTCGGTCGACGCTTATTCTGGAAATGAGTACGCGAACGTATGAATCGAAGTGGGCTTCGAGACTCTCCAGCTTTTCTAGTGTGCTGTTTAGTTTATACAGTGAATCCAGCTTTTGCGATGTTCGGAACGTCTTGGAAAGTTTGCTCGTCTCGTTGATACCCCGCCCGACCAACTCTCTTAGAATCCCACTCCAAGTCCTCAGCAGCGGAACGAGGAGAGCAGGCCATCCCCATATTTCGTCATTTTCTCCGTCGTCCTCTGTATTGTATTTGGCAGTGGGATACGTTAAGAAGCCTGCGTTAGATGGATATCCCGGAAACATAGAAGGAAGAGTCGGATAGGCCGAACTGAATGTGGATGCAAAGAAAAAAGAGGAGGACGAGGAAGAAGAAGATATAACCCCTTCTCTCCAATAGCTCTTCGCGATCCTGGCCAGGAACCTTGCAGCTAACGCAAGCTTCTCCGGGTCTTTCCCTCTAAAACTACCCTCGTCCAGTGATCCAGACTCGTCTTTGTCTGCGTCCGCAGAAAATTCACGAGCCCAGGAGTCGAACTCAGCGCAGAGCGATTCCAGCTCGTGTGGGTCATTATCTGAAGTAGCCGGTTCGTCCGAATCTTCTGAATCATCAGCAGCTGGATCGCCCGTGTTTTTAGAGTCTTTTGAGATCCGCAAGGTATCATTAGAAGAGTTCGTCGAACGGAGGCCAGGACGATTCAGACGATTGGAATCAGGGAACCGCGCATAAGTGAGGGCGATACGATGAGCAATATATAGCGCGAGTCTGCTTGTAGTGCTTGGTGACGTGTTGGTAGGTGGATTCGAGGCGTTCGAAATAGATGTAGTGATACTATGTGGGTTCGAGATGGAGGCATTGAGAGTATGAGTTCGGGAAGTCGTGTTTGTCGTCGCGGTGGTAGAAGCACTGCTATACGCCTTGAATAATTCATATGATTTGGTGTACAGCTATGGTAAATATAAGTCGTGGTAGTTCGGAAGCAAGTATGAATATGATAGCGTTAATAAAGAAAGCGAAATACTCACTTCCAAAATATCCCCCACTAATGCCCTCAGATGAGTTATTTTCTGGTCCTTCATCTCATCACTTGCCCCAATATTTAACCCCTCTACAAACCTCCCAACCTTCCTCTCCGCACACTCCGCAGCGAGAAGGTAATACCACCCCGGATGCATCAGCGTATGTGCCGGGTTTACACCAGGGGCGGCGGAATGTAGAAGTGATTCTGGTGTGGGGCTTGGTTTCCTACTGCCACTTTCAGCTGTTAAAACAGCTGCAGAGGAAGGAGGAAGACGGGGTCGGTGGATTGGTATAATTAAACTTGGAGGAATAGGAGGAGAACCAGGTGATCCGCGAATTCTCGTCCCCTCCACGAGCATCTCAGCCAATATACACCACATCCTACTTACCCAGCTCCAATATTCGTAGCTGCCTTCATCTGCAGCACTCAACGAAGGTGTACTTTGCCCGCCAACAGGGGCACTACCGGTCTTGGTTGCCATTGTCGACCCTCCAGTAAACCCAGCAACGACAGGAAACGTTTTGACATGTAACCTCTGTTGCGCCAATGCTAACCCGGTCTCACTATTGTATAAATAAAGCTTAACGATCTTGATATTGATGGTGTCCGCGAGGACTTTAGCTTCAGCCCAGCGTTTAGTACGGGAGCCACCGTTGCCGGGGACCGGAGAACTGACTCCAGTCCGAGAAGCTGCAGAGGTTGTGGATGTTGTAGACGTCGAAGAGGTAGAGGTAGACATTGTAGAAGTAGAGGTCGAAGTGGAAATAGGCATGGTAACCCCCGCCCCACCAGATGCCATAGCTAAAGAGCTCCCAGGCGCCATGAACAACATCGTCAGCGCAGCATACGCATCTTGGTAGTGCTTCAAAGCAACTTCGTACTCGCCTCGGAATTCAGCGAATGAGGCCATTTTGTATTCGTACCGGACTGTCCAGCCTTCGGGTTTGAGTGGTGCGGGAAGTGCACTCATCACACCCAATGCATTAGACGACGAGCTCGATGCAACAATGGATGGGGTAGGACGATGAGAGGACTGAGCTGACTGAGCTTGATGTCGATTCCGTTTCTGCCTTACGCGTTTGGAATGAGCGGTGTAGTATTCTACAGCTGGGTCCCACAGTGCAGTCTGCAAGCTATATAGCGACAGGTGATCAAAATCGCTGGTAAGAATGCGACAACAAAGATACATACCTCTTGACAAAGTCATTCAACTCCTCCCTCGGAATGGGACTCAACACAAAGAGCGCAGCTCTCGAGTCAAGCCCTGACTGTCGTCTAATAAACGTCAACCTAGCATCTAAACCCAGCCCGCCAGCAGCTCCCGAGGCCGAATCGTCCAACAATTTCCTCGAAGCCATAAGCACAACAGTGAGCTTGATTCCTCGCTCGTTCGTACTGCGTTTCCGCTGTGCAATGAGAGCAGCCAGCTCTGTGTCCTTGAGCCTTTCCAGGTCCTTGACACGGTCTACGACGCGATCAGTGTCTTTGTCGTTGCGCCGGTCAGCAAGGTCCCGGAGCTCCTTCAGTCGTTGTTCGAATTCGGTGTTATGTTCACCTCCCAGAGAATAAGCATAAATAGAACTCGGATCGTCAGCTTCGAACAATCTTATAAACAGCACGAATACAGCTGGGACAAGCATTGTATGTTTTCGAATCCATATTGGCGCAATCAGCCCGTCTGGATGCAGAGGAGAGGAAGGTGTTAACGGCGATAACGGTGAATGTGCTAGTGCTCCAGGGCTAGATTCGACCTTCCGCGGCGGAAACCTCGCATCTTTATCAATCAACATAACTTGAAATACTTTGTCCGCTGTAGGCGTATCCCAGACAGTGATCTTCCGCTGATTAACGAGAATTTCGCGTAAACGCGAGGTGAGAATGATGAACGGGTCTGGTCTTAGTGGATTCGGTGCTGTAGTAGATGGTGGCAGCGATATAGAATAATTTACTGAATCGGCTCCTGAAACAGTAGTCAATGTTGTTAACGAAGGATTTCTAGAATGATGTGTCGGTGGAGGAGGCTGAATAGATTGCAGGGGAGGGGAAGTAGTGTTTGGCACGTTATTCGCATTATTCAATGATGCTGGATTCAGCCCAGCGACGAACATCACTGGGGCCAGCTGAGCTATCAGCTCAAGCGGGTACGAGTTCATCGTTGTAGTCGTTCATCAAATAAGCGCCTAGTAATTAAATGATTACTTGAGGGCCGGGTTGATACACTAGGATTAATTTTGCTCAAACGAATTTTCAAGGGCGCACTAGCTTGAAGAGCACCCACTCATTTACTGAACACGCCACAGCTGTGGATGGCTCCTTCGTTTCTTTCCCGGGTACTGCATCGCGAGTAGATCCGCTCCGCACTCAAATCAGGCGAAGCAAAACTTGGCTTCAGTCTGGATCCCAGTCGAAAGAGCGGGCTGCAATTCATCTTAGATAAAATCATCAGCAGGCGAAAGCATGTCATACCTCTCGTCACATTCATCTTCGTGCCGTATGAGAAGGACTTCGCATTATATTAGGATTGGGCACTCTGTTAGTATGCGCCTGGAAAATGAGAACTGACAAGAGAAGCATCAACTTCGAAAAGCACTAGCTGACGTTCTCAATTCCTCCTCAAGTTGTTCTGAAGCATTGTTAGGTTGACTGGCCATTTCAACGCGATTTTTCTGTGGTACTAACGGGATACCTAGAAGTAACCTGGAGTCCCGGGCACCTGGCAGAACAATTCAACTTTGTGCTGGGCAGGATACTTCTATTGAAGCTGGTATTTCGAGCTCGGAAAAGATTGTCAATTGCCAGAGCTGCCGCTAAAAGTAAGTTTCAATCTCTAGCAGATGATGATATCAATAGGACGAAGCCCCGTGGTGTACCCGGAATCGGAACGTTTTGAAGCCCTTGCGCTACTGAGTTGAAGACGGTGGCAAAATTTCGATGCTGGAGAGGGTGTGCAGTTTGACACGAAGTATTTGGATTGAGAACGTTCAACACACTCGGCACTGCTTGTTCAACCCCAGTTTCTCAATCCTGGAAGACCTGTATAGACACCGTCGAGTCTTCAATTTCTAGTGCCAACCCCGATTGGGGATCAGTCCTCTGGGTTGAAGAACTCGTGTTCAATGGAGGCGTAGTTCTTGGAGCCCGTCAATCTGGCCCAGTGCTATGGGATGATCGATGGCCCTTGAAGTCAATTGGGAGGCTAGTAAATTCCATGTCTTTCAATTCTCTTCAACAAATCTATTCACCGCAAGCAATTGGAACAGAGTTCGAACTTTGAAAGACGGTAGAAAAAGAAACTACTACAAACTAAGTAAGCTTTACTTGCCTTCGAATTCCCAACGATTTCAAGCACGTTTATACCCTCATACTTTTAAATAAATACATTCTTCCATCATGTTCGAAACATGACAATGTCAAGAAGCAACGTTGGCACGAGGACAATAGATCCCTTTGCTACTCGGAACATTGAACGATATCAGCACCTCAGCAGCATAAATAGCACCAGCGTTCTTGAGCTAAAGCCATTCCACATCCTATTGCAAGATGTCTGATATCCCCTACTTCATTCATGGTCGTCCAGGTCTGTCTATAGGCCCATGACTGGAAGATTTTTTGTCTCTTAACTCTTATTTAGGTAGTGTATACCCGCGTCTGGAAGTCCGAGAACTAGCGAAGATCAACGAGCAGTGGACTCTCTTCAACCTCAGTTTGCAACGTATCCAACAGGCGGAATATAAGCCAGTGGCTGCAAAATTTATTTCACTTGGTTTGTAATTCTAGAAATGTGAATACATCATTCATTGAACAATGATTTCTACACAGGTGGGATCCATGGTCTTCCGTTTCAGCGTTGGAGGTAATGGTCATTGTGCCCGGCCGCATTTCATTCACTCATATCATTTCGGAAAATACGTAGTGGTGACCCCAAAGGTGCTCCTGGACCATTGAGCTCGGAATATGGAGGTGTGTAATTGCTTCTCTATTTCTCCTCGCCCTCGCGGTTCTGAATCACACTCAGGCTATTGCAACCATGCATGTGAGTCAGGTTGAGTTATTGTCTTTGGGAAAATCCGAAGCTGATTCATCCCTCATAAAAGCTATTCTATTCCCGACTTGGCATCGTCCGTATGTTCTCGCCCTCGAGGTCAGTTTTTTCAAGAAAAATCATTTAGCAACTTACTCAAATTGGTTTTTAGCAATCTATCGGAGAAGCAGCCCTTGTCATTGCTGAAGAGGTGACTGGAGGACTTTCTGACCCCGTCAAGAAAATCTGGATCACTGCTGCTCAGCAACTCCGTTGGCCGTATGTATCACACTTTTGAAATATTGATAAATGGCTAAAATTTATGCTCACAGCTACTGGGACTGGACAGATCCAAGTACTGGTAAAGAAGGATTACCAGTCCTCCTGAGGCCTCAAGCAGTCATTCTGGAACTACCCAACAAGACTCAAAAGCGTCTCGAACACAATCCTCTTGCCGCATACCAATTCGAGAATCCTCGTCCTGATGGGTTCCAAAACATGGAGAACACAAAAGATGATGGATGGAGTCCTTTTCAAGTTGGACAAACAGCCTACTTCAGGGATTGGACTTCAACTTATCGTTGGCCCACAAATAGCCTTCATCCAGAGGAGCAATATGCAAACATAGATGAGTATGCGCCTGCTCTCTCTAAGTTCAATTCAATAGATTGATTTACACTGTATTTTAGCTTACTTACTGATGATGATAAGGACAATCAATATGGATGGAAAAGTTTGAGGAGCAATGTTGCTCACCTCTTCACATTCCCTCTTGCAGCTGGAAAGGATGAGGATCCTTTCATGTGAGTATATCATGTCAAGCATAAACAAAATATGCAAGATCTTACTAATGATTTGCAGTTGGGATGAGTTTTCAAACACAACATTCCAATCTTATAAAACTAAAATTGCAAGAGGAATAAAGGACTACAAAGCTGGTGAATCTGTCAATAATAATGATTCCTCTTCTTACACTGAGCTTTACCTTCACATTTCAGGGAGTGTCGAGCATCCTCACAACTCAGTACATCTTCTCCTTGGGGGACTAGGGCATATGGTGTGTTTGGCTTCCTTTACTACACAGTTATGATTTTGGACCTTTCATAATTGGTATACCCTCTGCTTAGTCCAACAATGATTATGCAGGATTCGATCCAATTTTTTACTTGCATCACGCCAATATTGACCGTATCCTTGCCCTTTGGGAATATATTTATCCGAAGTATTGGATGGGTGAAGGATACCGCGATAAAGAGGGGAAACTCATCAAGTTTGGTGAGTTCTTATTTGTAAGGGTAGAGTTCTGAATCCTGATTGAATATCAAGTCCAACCTGATGGCAATTGGTCTGAGAAACCTGATGCTACAATTGATGAATCTTCGGAGCTTGAACCATACCGGAATGATAACAATATCTACTGGACCTCGAACGACGCACATGGTTTGCAGGCTGACGAGGGTGTGAAGAAATGTAAGTTTTATGCGTTTTTATCCTGATTAAATGCTTCAACATTCCATGTATATGCAGGGTATACCTACACTCTCGCATATGATCAGGTCTATATCGATGTTTCAAAGCCCATTCAAGAGGCTGATCGCCCCACCTACCTCAAGGCTCTCCAAAATTACTTTGGCCTCGATGTCCTTGCATCCCGGTTTAAATATGGAATCAACCATCCCATCATCCCCCTACTGAGAGGCAGCGGGAAACCTCCTTACAGGTTTGAGGAGGTCACTGACTATCGTCATTTCATCATTGTTGCCGACATCCTTGAACATGCTTATACAGGTTCCTACAGACTCGAGATTCTGTACAACAACACCAATATTGGTGTGGTTACATCCCTCGCTCGTGGCCTCGACACTCTTTGCGCTAGCTGTCAAGGCCGGCGAGAAATCAAAAACAGAATTCGGGGAACTATTGCTATTCATCAACACGTAGTGAACCAAATATACTCCTTGGTTGAACAAAGTGATCAGCCGAACCAGGAAGATGTGTTCAAGGAAGTCTTTAAATTAGCTTTCTCTGCTCAACTTGTTGGGCCGACAGGCACCGTGCTAGCTACGGCGAGCAATGATGTTGATCCTACTGAAGGTAATGCACTTCCGGAGGAAAAGCGTCCAAACATCACAATACATTCTACCTCTGCAGCTACCCATGAAGAGCAAGGATACTGCCTGTTCTTTGATGATAAGGAGTACGGTCGGATCCTTGAAGGCAAGTGGATTGCCATTCCCCCAGAGCAGAGAGTATGAAAGGTGTGTCGGATAATGCCATACCATGCGAGTCGTAAACAACTAGCAAGTACCCAGTAAACAATCCGTCCAGAATTCTGACTGTGTAATACTAGTATGCAGGTCTGAAATTAGCTTGTCCTTTTCTTGACTCGGAAGTCTGGCTGCACAACGATTGCTGGCGATTTCTTCTACTGATTTCTGTGCAATGCCACCATTGAGCGCTTATCAGATGCTCACATCCTCATCAGTCCCATCACACTACGTCGACTATGCATATTGGAATAGTGAGAATCGACTTCCTGCGCCAGAAAATGCGGAAGATCATTCCAGACATCTGATTTCTCCATTTGTATTGACCACGGTGCACGGGGGGCCAAAGGAAAACAGGCAGGGGAGCGGCTGAACTCGGTAAGTTGGGTCCCTCACTCATCCGATAATTTCTTGATCCATTCTTACGATAGTTGTCAAAACAAGAGGAGCTATTGAGGAATCACATCAAAAGGGCTTCGGTCACTTTTCGTGTGTACTTGTATGGAAAAGCTAAGACTGTTACAGATGTTCAGGCGAATATCCAGAAAACTGCTGCTCTGAGGATTGAGTTAGCAACAGGTTACCACTTCACACGACGACTCGGTTCAGACCCCAAGTCGCTTTCAATTTTACTCATTAATAGCACCAAGTTCTCTTGATCATAAACGACCGATTCTTTTGCTTTCTAGCTCAATTCTACACAGAGTCGTCTTGATGGGAAGTGCAAACCCGCCAACGCGTCTTCGCCTCCTTCGCCTACCATCCACCATCCCCCCCGCAGTTCAGAAGACACTGTTCCGTGCTAGACTCGCTTCTCCGAGGACTGAGTCGAGACAAGTGAGACAGGATTATTCAATACCCCTATTCCCCTTCATTCTGGATATATAAAACCCTCGAACACTTATCAGACTGAAAGTACACCTTAACCCACAACTTCATCCTCAGAACCAACTTTATATTCACTTGCTCCTCGCCATGAAGTTTTCTACCATTTTTTTCACCAGCGCTTTGCTCGCCGCTGGAACGAGCGCACTACCCACTTCGCGCTTTGTTGAACGTGAACCTGCTCGTCAATTTGGAGGATCGAGGTCGCCTCCAGGCTCTCCCCATTTGGCTCATTATGACAATGGTCAGGGAAACAGCGGTGACTCCCAAACCGACCCCGAATCCTATAGTCAACCCTACACTACAACCACCTCCACAACCATCCGCACCAGTTCATCCACTACGATGAGTACATACCAGACACAGGAGTCATCGGCTCTCCCTATTCCTGTACCTACTCTCACCCAGGAATACTCGTTTATTGCCGTTCCAACATCTGTTGAAAGTGACGAAGCTCCGTCGTCGTAAGGGAACAATAGTCGGTCGTTGGTTGCAGTCGATGTGTTTTAAAAGTCAGGCGTGGATTCGTGCATCAGTGGTGAGCATAATCGCTAGACTTCATACCTTTAAAGACGAATACTTATTTTCCCTGAAGGTAATCAAACCACGATAATTACTCATATAATCTCGATATCATCGATCTTAACACACCATTCGAACCATAGCGTACACTCGTCGGGTTCGCCGATCTCGAACGATTCATAAAGTCGTTGGCATCATCATCCAAAACCTTTAAGCGTCAGTATATGCATCGAATCCTCAATCAATGATGGTTGTGTGGCGCTACATTACATAGCACCTGCAGCCTGAATCGAGCAGAACAGCAGACTCCATAGGGACGAAACTCAACGCTGTTTACAATCTGGGCTTGGTTTTCACGCTGAGTGGCGGACGAGCGTGGAATGTAGGACTACCCCTGAAATTAACAAGTTGTGTTCAGTATTACACAAATACGAGAATTTTTGCAATACCAAGACCTGAGATTGGTCATAGTATAGACAGCGAAGTATGCAAAGTCTCGGGTTGAGAATCGGCATCTGTAATAAAGCCATGAGCGAAAGTAACAAAGAAGGAAGGGTGAGGAAGGGTGAAAGTTTTCACTGGAACGAACAGTTTCAACTGGCATCAGTTTCCTCTCTCCTTTTTCTCACTTCTTTTCGCCCGACTTCAATTCTCTCCAGGAATTTGTATTCGCATTCTGGCATATGCTATGTGCTCATGAGACACATACGATCATATATTCACGCAACGAAGGAGATGGTTATTCAATCGGCTCATAGACATGATAAGGCTGTTCATAAGCGCACAAATCAGTTTCATTAAACCGTGTAACCAACAATGGGCGTCTTAGTCACATCGCTCAGGAGCTCGCCATCGACATTGAACCGTTCCCAGTACCCAGATCCACGACACTGTGTCCTCTCTTCCCTGGTGAGATCTTCTTCGTCGTAAAATCGCGCGTATCCAGTCCGTTCTTCGGTTCCTTTGCTTCTCGAGCTGGACACGTCCCCGGAACCGCTACACGATGATGAGGTAGGAACAAGAGAGCGCGTGCTCTTATCCCACCAAGCGCAGAATGGCGCTGAAGGACCTTTGAGAAGGATTTTCGCCTCGTGGTATGCGGAGACAGGTCGAGTGGATAGTACGTCTAGGTTTATGCTTTGGTGGTCCGACAAGTCATGGAAGTCGGTCTTGGTTTCATGGTACGACTGGGTGCTTCAGGAATGAAAATGTATCAAGCTCGCTCTCACGAATACGTAGATGACTAACCTACGTATTTCGACTTCATACACCTCCTTGCAAACCCTTGCGTATAGCCTCAGAATTGAGAGCTTACTAAGTTGAGGTCTGCATGAACGTACAATCCGACAGATCAGACATTGTGATTCAAATAGAGTGCCGTCTACGAGGCGGAATATAAACGGGGACATCGAACTCACATAAACTTGTTGTTTTGCATTTTCTGTCGATGTTTAGGAGAAACTCCGCGTTTGTAGCCATTAATGAGGACCTGAACAGTCCCATTACACGGAGAATCGCGAAATTGTTCGGAATCTGGAGATAACAATGTCGAAGACAACAAGGTACGAGGAGGAGCGGGAGGATTCTGTGGAGGGATAGAATCTGCATGCCAGCAAAGAGCTATCGGAATCTGTTTTCAGGACAAACTCATACAAAAGAAAGGTGCTCACATTCATTACTTGATGTACTTGTGAGACCTAAGCCGACGACAAGCCGCGAGTGCAAGAAAGGGACTGGCGTGAACGCGATGATGGGTTTGTGTAGTGAATAAGGTCCTGCATGATTAAGTGTCATCAAGATTTTAGTCGATCCAGCAGTCGACGCACCTTGATCGACAGGCAAAAGACCTTCCAGCCTTCCACCTAATGCACGTTCACAATCCTCCTTGACGATTTTAATGAGATCTACGTCTCGCGAAGGAAGCACTTCGCCGATGATGATTTTCTGTATATAGATCCCTCCCTTGGAAAGTTTTGCACCAAAAGCTCCCTGTATGCCGAGCCATGACCAGCTGGCAATCTTATCACTGCAGGATAAGGAAAGCGTCGGTGGCGAATCTGCTCTGCCAGGCTTCGTACGGAGAACATTGAATAAATGGTAGTTATCCCGACCACGGGCAGTGGTACCTTCGATATGTGCCATGACAGCAGAGTCCTTCCGAAATGCCATCTGAGGATCCTGGGAGGCAGCAAGAAATCGTGTGGAGGCGTCTCCGCAAGGGACGGTAGAGACATACATATAAATTTGTATCCCCTCTCTAAATCGGTACTTGTCCGCGTGACGTTCAATCCATCCACTACTTTGAACTCTCTCGCGTATAATTTCCTCTAGAATCCACTTAATAGCTCCACGACGCGCTACAACCTCTGCATGGCTATCGTGGACGGCTTCTCCTCGAATTGGAAGGCGGCACTTGGGTAGACATTTGGTCCCAGTGCCCAAAGAAATTATTTTGCATTCGGAGCTGGTACTCGAGGTGAGATAGAACGCAGATAGGACAGTATTGCGATGGTTGAGGATATACCTTGAGTTGGGAATATAGTGTGTGGATTAATGCGATATGATTGTCATCAGAGGGGGAGGATTGGTTCATGTGGTGCGGCTCTTCCGGGCCGGGAAAAACTCTAAGTGACTTTAACACTACTGATCACACTTTCACGTTTAGCCGAGGCGATTTGGGCTGGATGAAAGGAAGTGCTATTGGTCCCTGTACGTACTCTTCCATTTTAACTATTGTCCTTCAACGTTAAATTCTGCCTAGATTTTTCCTCTTTGACTTTCACGCACTACGGTTCTCAAGCCAATGAATAGTGAATAGCTTTCCGTTGCGGCGATCTGTGTTGCTACTAACTCACAATTTCTAGGTCCGGAGGGATGATATCTAACACAAAAATCGACATCTGAGTCACATATGAACCAACTCGCGTTGTCCGTCTATGAAGATCGGCTGACCCTTCTATTTTCAGCGACAGATTCCAAGTTCTGACTAATACACTCAGAATAGTCTCTGTCGCAAGCCTCCCACTGATGAACATGTCTGGTTAATCCGCGCGATATCCTTGCCACCCCCTGTAGGATGTCATCCCCTTCAACGCATTGGTTTTCTTATGCTTGAAAGAACTCTCTCTCCACAAAAGACCATTGATACGTCTCAGACTGAGTTGAACCAGATGAGTTACTCCTATACTCCTACCAGGTCATATGCGGATAATTACAGCATTAGTTTCGTCTCAGTATATCATAGACTTCCCCTGATTCGGCTCTCCATTGCGTCTTGTACATATACAACCACCCGAACAATACAATAATCTTAACTAAAGCACGTCCTCGGTTGCCCTTCCCATGAAATTTCTAGCTCTTTCCCTCATTAGTGCTTTTTTTGTTTCTGGCGCATCCGCACGTCCATCACGACTTGCAGAACGTGAAGCCACACGCCGTTTACGAGGCTCGAGACCTTTCTCCGGCTTACCCCACTTTGCGGTCAACAGCACAAGCAATGGCACCGATTCACAGTCCGACCCCAATTCTCACGCCATCACATCCATCGGCGCCACCCTTCACGATGAATACAGCACGAATTGGGCAGGTGTCGTTATCGAATCTCCTCCTACAGGTCAAAACTTCACCACGGTTTCAGGGACTTTCGTTGTACCAAAACCTACTGGAAGTAACGGATCCGCTTCCGCGTGGGTTGGCATAGATGGTGATACGGCATCTCAGTCTATTTTGCAAGCTGGAGTCGACTTCACTTTATTAGGAGGAAAGGTTACTTATGAATCGTGGTACGAATGGTGAGTAATTTTACTTATTGCGCTTTACTAAATTGAACATACACCTACTCTCGTCCAAGGTATCCAAATTACGCCTATGATTTCTCCAATTTCGCTATCTCAGCTGGAAACACAGTCACAATCACCATTCATGCCACGAGTTCGAAAACAGGCACGGTAACGTTGTCGAACAAGAGTACCGGAAAAAGTGTCAGTCAATCTCTTACTGCACCTAGTTCTTCCGTAAGCAGTCAAAAATGCCTATGCTTTTCCATTTCGCTGATTCACCTGTCTAGACTGCTCTGAAAGGCCAAAACGCTGAATGGATTGTTGAAGATTACGATGAAAATGGCAGTTTAGTCCCTTTCGCAAACTTTGGCACAGTCACCTTCACAAATGCATCTGCATCGACGTCGAAGAAAACTATCGCACCCAGTTCTGGAGTTAAAGTGAACATCGTGCAAAACAAGAAGTTGTTGACTAGCACCAGTTTTACCACCAATTCTGTTACGGTGAAGCATACATGATGCAGAACTCTTCTGGTCGAGAAGTGGTGGTTACTGTTACGTGCTTTCATGCTAAAAACGCATCTTCTCGTTCAGAATCATCTTACTGCTATCCATTGGAACACGCAACCTTTTTGTCTATGCTGTTACATGTTAGAAATTCTTTTGCTCATTCAAAATCAATCAACTGTTGTTCTTGCCAATAAATACGCATCTTTTCCCTCGCTATGCACACTAAATAAAACCCATGTACTTGTTCCTTTTTCAGTTCGTATTATACATCTGTGTCCATTGTAACAACTTCATCAATATAGCTGTAATAAACACGTCTTCTACACTGACATGTCATCGAGACTAAATATTGGTCTATGTCAATGTCAGTAAAACAGTAACAATGTCGCTGCGTTCCGGTTCCCTCCCCTTTTTACTTATCAATCATACCCCTCTCTTTCACATTGTCGAATTTAGCAAGTTTCGGGAATTCGTGTCGCAGTACATAAATAGTCGTATCTTGAGGTAAGGCAAGAAAAATTGCACATTTTGCTTGAAACTTCCCTCATCCCAAAATCCGTTATGGGTTTTCTTCTCCTCAACCAATACTAGAAGGCCCCGTATTGAGCGTACCGTGTATAACCTTGTCAATTGATTGGCGCTTGAGTCCAGATTTCTGTTGAGTCAACACGGCAATCCGAAATGAGATTAGCAAGCTGCACGCCGGCTTTGAGCAAGATCTCTTCTGCGAATCTCCCAGGGGATGTATCATCTGCTTCTTGTTCAACTGCTCCAACCCGAAGTAATCCTAAGCGGCAACAAAACGCAATACTTGTGCAAGTAATGCCCGAGTCAGCCACAGAAGCAATCCTAAATTTCGTGTTAGAATCCATGTTGTACATGCTTCCCCGTGCATACGACTCCCCAGGTTCGGGTAGATAGAACTGTAGATCAAAAGAGCGGATGCTCTCGCCGGTGAGTCGGTCAAGGCGAAAACAGTAATTGTATAGATCTGCGAATTCCTCTTGGAAATAGTTTTGAATAATGCCTTCTCCGTCGTCCAAGTTCCAGGAAATACCTCCCGAAATGACTAAAACTTTTGTAGTTTCGCTAATGAAGGTGCGGATGGCAGTAGGCTTAAGGTCGTGGTATCGAGCGATTTTGGTTTGACTGCGAGTGAGAGATTTCCAAGTCCCTGTTAAAGCCGGGTTCTCTCCTTTCAAAATATGGATTAGACAAATTTGAACCCCCACATTGCACGGGTATAAAAAGACATACTACCAAATTGATTGTGCAATAGGATGTAAATATTTGAGAGCACATTGTTTTCCTCCTTGTTGAACGACCAAGCGTTGAGAATCTCATTACAGAGTGCTGCTAGAGTTGCTTGTATAGCGCAACGAACAATATACTTGTAGTGCAGCTGATCCGAGTCGCTGCCGCGACAGTTTTGACTATCTTGTAAGCCCAGAAAGAATTCATAGGCTTGTTCACCTATCATTGAACGGATGGTTTGGATTTGCAGGAGGTCTTCGTTTGAGATGCTAGAATTGTTGGTTTTGTTTGAGGAAGAAGATACACCACGAGCAGTCAGCCTAGTTGTTCCAGTGGATTCACAGCATGCTCGAACAACTGAAACGGATATGTGTTGGATTTTGGCATTCAATGAGTTGGTGAGCTTTATGCAATCATCCTCAGAGTATGTTTCAGGTTCTGCAATGACCAGTGTGAAAAGATCACAACTATGACAACGAAAACCTACCAAGAAGATGACCTTCAGCATCAAGCTCCTCCAACTCCTTTGTTAATACTTCACAATGACTTGGGACAGCGCCAGTAGAGTCTGTGGGATCGATCTCCGAGGGACTCCAGTTAAACGCTTGTTCCTCGTCGACGTCCTGTCGAGAGTCAAAAGCCAAGATTTGGGATTGCTGATTCATGTTACTTTGTTCTGGATTGGGCACGGTGACGCTGTCCATTCGATGGGTTGAGACTCAAGGGGATACAAGGATATGTTAGAGTTGAATGAGGATTCGTAAGAAGTGAAAAAGAATTGCAGAGGAAAAACGTAAAAGAGAAGCACATCCGTGATGATAGGCCCACGGAAGCTCCCCCCGGGAACGGGCATAAAACTTTTGGCGCAGACCGGCACGGGTTGGCGCCACTGGCCCGTCAATTTCTTAACTGCTCTTCCAAGTCTTCCATTATAATTTTTGAGCCATCTTATTCGCTGCCTGGATTGCTATCTTCTTTGGGGCCAGATTAACACTCGTCTGCCTTTATAAATTGTCAAAATTGTATGTTCATGGTACATCCTTCAACAGGCTTGATTCTTCTGACTCAAAGACAATTCCCTAGAGCATTGCTGCAGTTTCGGACCCAGTCCTCTTGTTGTTGACTTCATTGAACTTTGCTACTAGTAGTATTTCAAGGAACACTTTGACTGTTGACACTCAAATTACGAGGCTGTAGTTTGCGGAAGTATCATCCTTATATACACCGCTCCATACAATTTTAATTTCCTTTTATGGTAGTAGTTTCACCTTATTTGGCCAAATGTAACACTGAGTTGAATTGTATTGATTTCTTGTGACCGGCACGGGATATCACGGGACTGTGGTGACTCTCCGTCACAATTATTTTTCTCATCTCACTCAGTTACTCCCTGTCATGCGCAAATCCTGACCAACATACCACAATGAGGAAAACCAAATGGTATGTACATATCACTTGTTTTCCAGGGTTCTCCCCACTTGGTGATTCCCTGTTACTCCATGGTATTCTCGCTCTCCGATATCTCATTTATCTACCCAAACTCCTGCTAGACCACTATGCCTATCTCGCACTACAGGAGAACAACCATCTTTGAACTCAGGGCAGGAAATGTTGGCTATCGGACCTGGATTGGGCAATCAGCCACCTTCCTTCCTCGACCCTCTCCCTTCCCCCATTGGCACTGCTCTTGGAGCAATCCATCATCAAACTGTCATGCCCTGCCCCTAAAAGCTCCCCTGCACTATCCTCCTAGACATCCCAGAACCGCTTACCAGCTCCTCTCCACCTCCCAAATAACCTCCCATGAAGCCCTCATGAACCACGGAACACCCTAAC
>MU795199.1:0-42821 GCA_027886305.1 Lentinula aff. lateritia | reverse complement strand
CGAGGTTCTGAGGAGAAGCGGGGGGTGTTGTGTCATGACTCAAGAACGCGTATATGCACAGAAAAATCACAAAACGATCTTGAGAGAGTTTCGACGATGAGAGCGTAGTTCAAAAGCGGTCTGGAACCACTCAGGGCAGTGGATATGTAGCATTCAGGCCTATGACAGCTCGTCTAACCCGAATACGGTTACAGTATTCTTCCACACCTTCTCTGCCAGTTCCTCATATGTGACTTCAGGGTGGAGCTGCTGAATTACCCAGGCGACCCCACCAATCGAGCAAGGCTCATTGCGTCCTTTTACTGCTTTCCCAAGGACAAATTTCTCCGGTTTGACCGATGATGGAAAGTACAGATCGTTTAGAAGGGTAGGAAGAGCATTGAGATGAGCCTTAGAGGCATGAGCACCTACATCCTTGAACATCAATGGTCGATCTTAAGTTCTGTAGAAAGACCACCTACCAGTCATGGAACACCAAGGAGCGTCTGCAATGAGAACATTGAGCACTCCCACAACTGAGACGCATTAAGGATGCAAAATCACCTGTTTCAAGCATCAATAGATCAAGATAAATCGCCTGAGCACAGGTTAGATTGTCCGCCGTCTTTAACGAACAACCATTCACACTAGATCGAACTTCATTTCAGACTCAACAGGACAATGCATGAAGATACCTGACGTGGAAACCCATACTCATCTGTGGACAACTAGTCTTAGCATTATAGAGACAACAATGAGATGAATCAGAGCTCACCAATTCCGTAAGCTCATCGAGCTGACCCGTGAAACTGTGAACCACGCCACCATTACCCCCTACTTGTTTCCCGCCATTCACACCGAAGCCTTCTTCACGGAGTATACTCACAAAGTCTTTGTGTGCAGCACGGCAATGAAGGAAAAGTGGCAGATGGTATTTCTTGGCAAGAGACAATTGGGATCCTTAACCAGGAATGGGGTTAATCTTAATCGAGGATTGAACTGGTGTGACATACGGAAATGCTTTTTCTGCACTTCCGGAGCAGCAAAATGTGTTCTGTCATAGTCTACATCAAAGGGTCAATGTACGTAGCGCACGACGAGGATACCATAATCACCTAGTCCACATTCACCTACAGCAACGGCTCGACCGTTTCCCTTCATATTATCTCTCAGGATCTCATCTAAAGCATGTAGATATGCTTCGGGGCCACCCTTGAATTTGTCAAATTCAGCAGAACGAGTGGGATGGCAGCCCACAGTAGCATAGAATCCTAGCAAGAATCATTCGTAGCCAAAGCAATGTCAGTACTACTACGCACCATGTTGTTTGGCCAGCTCCAAGGCATGTTGAGATTCATGGAGACTACCTCCGGTGATAATCATGCTCTTGACTCCGGCGACGCGAGATCTTTCGAGCACCAGATTGAAATCATCTGTAACAGCAAAGATTGAGGTCTAGTTGCCACAATTGTTACGGAGAACTTACCGTCATGCTTGGTTTTCCCGTGATATTTACCATGGAATACCGGGTCAGTCAAGTTGACTGAAATAGACTAAGTTTTTGCGCATTGACGACCATTTGGTGCCCTCACCCCCGATATCTGTCCTTATTTTCAAGTTCGACTTCGTATCAGTAACATTGCGACATACCTATAAATCTGGCCATGGATTTGGCTCGAAACTGGAGTGAGTTTGCCATGGAAGGTCGTTTGTAAAACCTCGGATGGCCGGCGACCCCGACGCCGTTCCATCGGTCAGTCCGACTCAGCGCAAGCTTCAAGTTCATCGTAGTAGCTTTCCCCAAAGTGGTTTATGTATCCTCTAGCTTAGGTGTTTACTACTCCATCTGCTTATGCCAGGTTCTACCTCAGACTCTCATTCATTCTGTAGTGACCCCGGAATCCGACCTCTGATTTGGGATTATTGACTTTTGTGCTTCTCATGTCACAGTATGCTAAAAAGTGAAGGTTTGAACCGGACTCTCCAGAGCCCTCTAAACCCGGTTCGAACCTGCGCATTGTAGGGCCCAAATGCCAATTCCGTGTGGTAAGTCAGGGCTGTCGGGCACCAAAGCAATTTGGGCATCATTTTTGGGTTTAGTATTTTACAGACCGTTGTACAGTACCGACGAATAGATCAGACAATGTGCCACAGTATGGCGAATTTTGCTTGATACGTATCGAAACCGATTTGACTGTGAAAGTCGGATTACTGGTAGTAGGTGTTTGGTTCAAATAGTATGAGGCGACTACTTCACGATTTTGGGACAGCGGGGATAAAAGGAGATTTGTGGGTAATAGTTCATGCAACTCCGAGAAATGTTTTGAACCCACGTATAAGCACCATGCGGAAAACTAGATGCATAGTTGCCTAGCTTAGGATGTAAGAATTCGAGTTTTAGGCTGCTCGTCGCACAAGTTGGTTCCCGGAACATCGAGATGTGCATAGTTTGAGTAGAAATTGAGCCGGAAGCACATACGCCTGCGTGTTGCTATTCATCATGCACGAATTGACAGCCCATTGAGTCATATTTCCATCGTACACCAACGCCCATCCATGCAATCCTCAAGCACCGGACCCGTGAAATTTACCGTCAGTCCCGTCATTTCCTCACTCCCATTATATCCATTCCGAAATCTAAACTTCAGGAACGGATCTGCGACAAGCGGGAAACACATTGTCGTGACTTCGCAGATTGGGGTTTGGGACCTGTGGGGTCGATGTTTTTTTGGGTAGGGAGGGTGATAGATTTCGCCGGATGCGCCGAGGAGGATGTGGATGTGGATGATTGGTCGAGGGCAGACATATTCTTGGACGGAAGATATATGGGAGGATACGGTATTGAGTCTGGCGTGTGTCTCATCTTGAGTGGGAGTTCGGGAAGGCATCCAACGTGGTGTTCACGTACAAACGCATCATTGAAGCCAGGATTCGAAGACTGAGGAACACGGGATCGAGGTACATCGTTTGTTGCTTGTTTTATTTTTCTTGGACGTCCGTAGGTTGGAAGCTTATGTATAGATGTACGAATATTGTGTTCGTAACGGACTCTTGGGGTGCAGAAGGGCTTGATACTTGACCAGCAAATCTTCGCAAATTTCGGGTAAATTTGAAAGTGGCTCCTCTGCTTCTGAGTGATGTGAAATATATGATGCAGAGAGAGAGGGACCTGTACCCAGTCCTATCCAGTTGTCGGGCTATGTGGCCTTTTACCCATGAAGTAAGCTCGCAAGCCAGAATCCACGATGAGAAGTTGATTAGTGAAGAAAATCTTACTAAGGAGCGTTAAGGGCCGGACTCTCCTATGTATAGTTCCATCGGTCCCGGTTAAATTTATAATTTCTATGGACCACGATTCTGACGACCATCATGGTCTTTATCTCGTTCAGTTCTGAAGACTACCATGGTCTCAATAATTTTTTTGCATCCCTGGGTCTGATCTGGTTCGTGGGGCTATGGACTATCTGGCTGCTGGGCACTTGGGCTGCGTGCGTCACGTTTCTGCAATATTATCGTCCAACTGACCCTAAGAGACTACCAAGTCGCAATCGATACAGGCTAAGGCCTCGTTCCCCCCTCTCTTCAGCTACTAGGACCGCTGTGCCTGGCGTCTCTATCTTACGTCCCTTGAAGGGCTTGGACACGAATCTTTACGAGAATCTAGAGTCTACCTTTCTTCAAGAATATCCAAATTTCGAGATATTGCTGTGTGTTGCCGAAGAAGACGACCAGGCTCTTCCACTGGTCAGGGAACTAATAGCAAAATATCCTAATGTCAATGCGAAAGTCCTCATTGGTGAGTCGCGCAACCCTTTCTCATGTTTACACTGCCTCAAATGATCGTAGGTCAAGAAATTGTCGGTGTAAATCCCAAAGTGAATAATCTCATGGGCGGATACCGTTCTGCGGTGAATGACATACTTTGGGTGCTTGACTCCAATGTTACGGTCCATTCTGGAACCCTTGCCCGCGCAGTAGACGCGCTGCAGGCCCCTACAAAATCTGGTAAACGTGTTGCTCTCGTTCATCACGTTCCTTTCGCGTTTTCCACCGAGTCCAGAGTAGGATCAAGGATTGACGAAGCATTTCTAAACACGAACCACGCCAAGATGTACTTAGCCATCAACACAGTCGCCATCGAATCATGTGTTGTAGGCAAATCCAATCTCTACAGGCGGTCAGATCTCGAACGCGTCAATGGCTCCTTGAAGCCTATCACATCAACAGAGCCGGACGCCAAACAGGATGGTTTATGTGGTCTACCTGCTTTCGGCCGATTTCTGGCTGAAGACAACATGATCGCAAGCGCCCTATGGCACGAGTTAGGACTACGCCATGATCTCTCCTGCGATGTGGCCCGCAATGTCGTCGGTAACATGTCGCTGCGTGATTACGTTCAAAGACGAATACGATGGATACGCGTGCGTAAGAACATGGTCTTTGCCGCTACTTTAGTTGAACCGTTCACGGAGTCGATTGCACTCGTCGCCATCGGCAGTTCAAGTCTCAAGTATCTTTTCGGACTCCCTCGCTGGCTCTGCATCCTTGTACATTTTTCCATGTTGCTGATTGTCGACCTCGACGTTTATACCTCTTTGGCAGGGCATCCCCTGCCACAATCAATCAAATGGGAATTCTTAGCAGGTTGGGTAGCTAGAGAGATACTAGCTCTGCCGATCTTCATATCAGCCATTTTTGGAAACACGGTGGAGTGGAGGGGGCGTCAATACCAAGTTCTAAGTAATGGCGAAGTGCAACACGTTAGCAACCATCGGTCTTTCTTTGATTCTTCCAAATTCTTTGGATGGTATCGACGACAATATCAAGCTTTAGAAACTCAGCCGGTTTCACCTTGACATAATGAATCAGTTTCATGATCATAAAAACTATACTGTACATTCCAATTCCATTAGCCACATTTATATACTCGAAGGAAGATTATGGTATACACAAATGAAAAGTGATACAAGAGATAGAAATACCAGAATTATGCAAAACAATGAGCAGTACACTTTTGGAAACTAAAGGGAAAATAATCTACCTACATAGAATCAAGATGTAAAGACCGACAGGAAGAAATTGCAAGATCGAGATAGAGAGCGAAGCGATTTATTCCACCCACTGTAGAAGTTTGAGTGATTTGAAGTTGTACACCATTACCACATTCTCAAAAAATTCGTCCGACCATTGCTCGCACAATTCGATGGCCATAGGTCTGACTCGTATTTTTTCACCAAGCTCGTTGTGCCAGTCCATTGTCTCTCCAGATTTGTTTTTCTGGCGTTCGTTGGAGAACCAATGTTTGACTTGAGCGAAAGACCTGAAAGAAAGGAATCAACAACGATGGAAGCGTAACAGATGCGACCGCAGTGTAATACGACATACCGGTGAATGATCACGGCTACAATCGCGATCCAGTGGTCCTTCGGATACTTAGTGATCTCGTCATATACCATACGGCTAAGAAAGAGTGTTTAAGAAACAGAACGGAGAGAAATAACACACGTAGAGACTCACAGTACTCGGTACTGTTGCTCGTTCACAGGCGAATTCTCAACAGTTCTTATACGGAGCGCGCGAGCGAGAACCTCTTTTCGGCGAGGCTCCTTGGCAGCGCGGGCACACTTTTGAGCTTCAGTGACCTTTGGCGATCGATGGCAAGTTTTTCTAGACTTCCACGAAACGGGGGAGCCGTCGCTGTGGTCCACAAGTGTGGGTGTGGGAGACATAGAACAACGTGATGCGGTACTAGAATCTGAGTCTGATGGGGTTAAAGAGGCGGATCTGCGGCTGTTGAGACGGTTGGATGAACGAGCTGGTGTACGAGGCTCGTGGGGGGTGGCGTTTGGAGTATGAATTGCCGAAGGAGTGTCGAGACGCTGTGAGTCAGCGGCTACTTGTGCCAACAGCTCTAGAGGATTCAGTTGGTGGATATTTTCGGCGTCACTAGGACTGGGAGTGGCAAGAAACGACTGTGGGGTTGACGACATTAGGGAGAAGGATTATTCGTAATGATATAGGTTATCAGGTCGTCGACAAGAGTGTGGATATAATACAGCGGCTAGCGCTTGGACGTAAGAGAGAGAACAGAGGTAAGGAGAGAAGCTGGCGTAGAGGAAGCTAATAAATACCGAATACAGCAAAGCCCTTTTTGTCAAATACCCGGCTATTTCCGTATTGTACTTCCTGTACGCCCAGCATCAGATCGTTGTAGATGAAAAAGTTATTCCTCGGAAAGGGCGTTTCACGAATATTACATGCTCGAAAAGAACAAGACCTTCTTTGAAAGAGAACAAAGACTCTTGTCCAGGGATGCGGACGTACATATTTATCGGGCCGCTATGTCCGGCAGTAATACCTAAACCCTGTTGGCAAGCACAACGACATACCGACAGCTGCTTTCTACCACCATGAGCGATCAGAAACAACGAATTATTGATTCTGTTTTCTCAAGACGAAATGCAGCTGGTTCTCTGGAAGAAACATATGTCTCTCATGTCAAGATTTGGGAAGACGCTGGTCCTGAAGGAGGAGGCAGGAAGCCAAGATATATTCTACTCTCTCGTATGTTCGTGGTCCAACTCGTTCTTCTATGTCTTTACCATGTCACCGGTAATATATAGAGGCTAGCAATGGAACAAGTTTCATTCACAAGTCTAAACTAAACACGAACGGTACCTTTTCTGTTGGTAAAACTTGGAGGCTTGCAGAACTCCGAGCAATATCTGTCATTGGCGTGAGTTCAGTTCCTTAACTCTGACTTGAGATTTGATTCTTAAAGGACAGACAGCCACTCGCTTTCAACATCACATTATCTCGAACGTATCGATGGCAGACCGAAAGCCAGCAAGATCAAGATGCTTTCATTAAAGCAATGATCCAACTATTCCATACAGTGACAGATGGATCTGCGCCGCTACGACTGGATGGACTTGGGGATAGTGTTGCTTGTGCGTCGTTCTTGCTCGATTAAGTTGAGTCACATCGTCTCGAACTTCACATTTAGCAGGAAGACAACGGATACAGAGTGATTATCTGAGTAGTACCGCACGAGCACCGTCTCCATCTGTTTCTCCGATGAAACCGACTTTGGCGAAGCCGCAGCCTCGAGAAGATCGTCGCCTGGACTCAGAACGTGTCCCTTCCCCTGCGCCGCCCTCCCGAAATGGCGCTCTTTCCCGTCCTGCTTCCCCAGCTGCATCCACTCGCAGCCATGGCACATCATCTGGTCGCCCTACGCGAAATCGAGCACCATCACCGACTCAATCGGCCTCTGGGCGCGCTCGTCGACCTTCAAACGCTGACTCCACTCTTGCAGCTAACGGTTTGGCTTCTCGGATCCCTGCTGGTGACCCTGGTCACTCTATTAATGGCACTTCAAGGCCTTCCAATAATTACAACGCACCTTCCAATCAACCAGTAATTACAAGGACTACGACGGAGGACACGATGGTGTCCGCACGAAGTCAACTATCTCTAAATGACAGTCTCTCTGTGTCGTCCGCTGTTCCCACCCCATCTCGTTCAGGTCAACCATCACCACAACCCTCGGTACGTTCCCGGAAACAACCAACCCGGGCGGCCACCGTATTGACAGATGTAGCTCGACGTGATCAGAACGCCCGTATATCGTTCTTTGATCCTACCAATCAGACTCTCATAGATCGCCTCATTGCTGGTCCCAGTGAAATCGATGGAGAGGAGGAGAACAATCAAGCGACAATGTCAAATTTTGAGGAGATGCTCGAGGGTTATGAGATGGCTAGTGATGATGTCATCGGGCGGAAAACTGCTAGGGGTGCTGCGGCCTTGATGGAAGCGCGACTGTTGGATGAACTCATGGCGCTGGAAAAGGTCATCAAATCCAAATTTTCTTACTATTCATTATCCTAACCTATCGTTCCGTTCAGGCCAACATTCATTCATTCCTGGAATCAGACGATCGTATAGCCCTTGTACTCCAGTATATGGATAGGGCCATTGCTGAACTAGACAACATTGGCACCCTCGTATCATCATACAAAATTCACTTAAACGTAAAGTAATTGACTGGCACTCAGTGTTAAAGCTCATAGTATGATTGACCTAGGCTGTCGGTGATGATATTTCCTATATTCAATCTCAGAATCGCGGTCTTCAAGTACAAACTCAAAATCAACGCGCTCTTCTCGCAGAGCTGGAGAATCTTCTGGTACAACTTTTTCGCTTTCTGTTTCTACAGACTAACTAAATCTTCACAACAGCAAACAGTGCAAGTTGATACAGAAACTTTACTCGTTTTAACGCAGGGCTCTCTAGAGAAACCAGACAAAATCGCTGATCTGGAAGAGGCTGCTTCTCATCTGTATAGAGCTCTCCTGGCTGGACGAGACACAGGTGATGTACGCGTTTTTGGAGAACCTATCGGTTGTTAATTCGAGGTTGCTATAGATATGGCTGCCACCATGGAACGCTTGCAAGAGTATAGGACACATAATGCGCAATTTTGCAAGCGTATATTCGATTATCTGACAATAATGTTCACCGCGCAGTCAAAGATGTTGCTCGGTGATTTTGACGGTGTAAAGAAGGATCGAAATGGAAAGCCTATGATAGTCCCTCATGCTGAATTTGAGGAATACGCAGGACGCTACTCTGGCTTACTGTTATACCTTAAGGAGATGGATGAAGCTGTTTATGGAAAATTATGTGCGGTGAGTTATCTATTTTGGATTCTATTTTTTTTTTTTGCGAGTCTGAACATTCAATATCGAAGGCATACTTTTCAGCTGCAAGCTCATTGCATGGCGCACAAATGAAGGCGGTGTTTTCGGCATATCTTGTGTATGTCAAAAGATCATCAGAAGATTCCTCTGAGCAAAGTATGAGCGTTCCGAACTCCATCAGAAAGCAGCTAACACACTTGTTCAAGGTCTTTCAACTACACCTGCTGCCTCAAATGTCAAACCATCCGGTATGCGAAGAGCGGGGACCATCATTCGTTCACCTTTGGACGCGCGGAACAAGGACAAGGACAAAAACGCCAATGGCGACCTGGCCGCTTCAGAGGTATATATCTGTCTTACTCTTGAGCTTGATCCTTTATATATCTGTGTACAGGTTTTGGCGTTAGTGTTAGAACAGATTGCACCCCTGATATACCACGAAGACGAATTTCTCACTGACTTTCTCCAAATCAATGACGCTGCTTTAACATATGCGGACTATATGAATCTGGACAATTATTTCCGAAGACAAGCAACGCGAAACAATGGATTAAGTTCTTCTACAATGAAGTTGCTCCGAGGAGCCATGGATCTTATATTCGGTTTCTTGCCAGCGGAGCTAAAATCCTGGTTGGATAGCGCTCTCGCGAAAGATAGCATGTAAGTCACGATATACGCGGTCCATTCGACGCTCACTTGCTCTTTTTCAAAGGCAACTCGTGGGGTTGATAGTTACCTTGGAGCGATTCCTGGCTGACGCAGACGAGCGGAACGACAGCGTACTCCTCAATGTTGTCGGGAGGCAACATACTCGTCTCAAAGCACAGTTTGATCGTCACATTGTAAGTTTTACTCTCCACCTATGGTATGATAACGATCGATTGATAGTCCGACTTGCAGAACGAACAAATCCAAATCGTCGAGCAGACCAAAATCACAAGTAAAAAGCGAAAAGGTGTTGCACCGTTTGTGAAACGCTTCCCCGTATATATAGCGCGCATCGAGACACAGTTGATTGGTGTCGATGGTCTCGAAATTCGCATGAACGTTGATGCTGCCTACGAAAGAATTGTCAATACGATGTTTGAATCTTTGAAACAAATGGCCAAGATGGAAGGTGAAGGGGAGGATAAGGGGCAACTCAACTATCATGTCATCCTCATCGGTGCGAACTCAAACATTAAGTTTAGCTTCACACTCATATGCAATCCTCAGAAAATATGCATCATTTTGTGGCGGAAACTTCGCAGATGGAGATTGGCTCCGTAGCGAGTTTCGTCAGAAAGGCGGAAGCCATTTACGACGAAAATTTGAATGCATACGTCAAGATCATTCTCCGCCGTCCGTTTGCAAAGATCATTGTAAGCTTGTATTTCCCGTTCGAACTTTAATCTTGTTTGACAAGAAATATTAGGATTACTTTGAGGGTGTGGAGCGTCTACTGAAGACCACGGCCCCAAGCGAAATTTCTACCAATAACAATTACAATCGATCATCACTCAAGAAGGTGGTGAAGGAGTTTAACGCCAAAGATATCCGTAAAGTTGTCGATAATCTTTTCAAGCGCGTCGAGAAGCATTTCACAGAGGCTTCTGATCTACAAACACCTGGTACTGAACAAGGTGGCGGCATCGCTCCAGGTACAGTCATGGTGGGTGCGTGGAAAGCGTGTGAGGAAGAACTGTTAAGAATCACCGAGTTGTACATGAAGAGGATTTCACAATGTTATCCTGACAGTGGAGTTTCGTTGGAGTATGGACCTGGAGACGTGGAGGCCGCTTTCAGAAGGCATCGGGCCTGATGAAATAGTATGTTTTACCGTAAATTATGTATTGAGTTCTTGGAACAAATTATTATGTATCAAGATAGTATATTGGTCTCCTTCTGAACTAACGATAAAGGAGGTACATACATTCTCGATCTATGTTTCCTAGGACATGTGAACAGGCTCAGGGAAGGGTGGATGAGGGCCCTCGTTCAATGGAGTTCCACTTTGAGCAGACATCGTAGACACCGAAGAGCTGGAGGTTGTAGGAGTGAAAGAAGGTGGAGTGGGTGCAGAGCCATCAGGAGTAACAGCAGGCTTCAGGGAGTTCAACAAGGAAGGGCCATAAGTCTTAAACAGACCCATGGCAGAATCAAGAGATATCCCAGGTGCACCGGGTTGTGCCTGCTGAGCGCCATTGATGTTACCTTGACTAACTGGAGTCTTACTCAAAACGCTCCAGAGCAGTTCCCACAACGCATAGAGACGAGACTGAACAAATGAGAGAACATTGCTCTGTATGGAGACGATACCCGCGTCAATCTCTTTCTCGTTCTTGGCGAAGAAGGGTTGCATGTAAGAATTGTAAACGAAGGTGGATCCCTGGGTTAGAAGTGAGATCGCAAGGAGTTATCACGAGTGAACTATGTGAGAGTTACCTGGATCTGGGGGAGTGATAGGAAGAGTAGGAAGACCGTTTTAATTTCCCAGTAGAACGGCAACCTGGAAAATGCTCGGTCTACGACTAGAATGGACAGCAGTCATAAGCAACGCACCAGCTAACGAGCCATCCAGCAACATGTTCGAAGCCGACAAATGCGCCCACGACCGACCAGTACATGCACCATTTCTGCACATCGGCCTCTATAGTTGGCCTCTGTGCAAGGGTTTTGTACGTGGCGTAGCATCTATTGCGTGTCAGTAGGTCTACCAGTTTCTGAAAGCCATATTTGATATCCTACGGTAGAAAGAACGCGAACCAAGAGCTACGAATCAAGTGAGCAATAGATTTAGATTCTGCAAGCGATGTAGTTACCAGAGCACTGAAAAGAATATCGAGAACATTTGCGTAGGAAGGAAAACAGAAAGGACAGCTGTCAACGGAATTTCACGTGAGCATTTAGCGCGATCGGCGACCCTGGTCCCCCGAAGCCCAAGTGGGGTTATTACATAACAAACTAAAGTACTTCGAGCCGCCTCAACTTAGGTGGGTTCTCAGATGATTCCTTCTAGACAGTCCCTAAACTCTAGTATAATATTTTGAGTATCGATGACTATTTCTTCCTGCACAGAAAATTCTGTCGTGAAGTCCAATTGATTCCGCCGATATCCAATTTGCTTCCCTTCATTACCCCGGATTTTTCCACAGAAAGTAGATAATCGATATTGATTATGTCTCTTTGCTGTCAGTAAGTAGAGCGGAAAAGAAGTTACTCCTTGAATACATGAATATGTGTATGAATGTTGATATGCGTGAAAGAGTTACTACAAAGGAAGTCCGCTTGTGAGTATTTGTCCGATTCTTATGATTTTGCTTGTTTTCGTTTCCTCTTTCATTTTCAATCTGACTGTCATCACCTGGACGCCCTCTCCCTTGCACTCTTCTTCGACCATCTAGAATGAATCCGGCTCAGGGCTCCTCAATGCTGCAACAACAAGAAGATGACAAGCCGCGCGACGTGAAACCTGTTGTGAAGACTTTGAATAGAGTTCCACGTTTGTCCAAAAATTTTCTCTCTTACGATGTCCATATTTCTCAATCCCGTCATATTTTCCAGGTGCCTGTGTTGGTGGCTTTGCTAATTTCGTGTCTTCTTCATCTTGACGTTTTTACACAGAATGCATGCAGGAAACAGAAGATGCGCTGCGAAGGGGCTGATAACCCGCCTTGCAAACGTTGTCGAAACGCTGGACTGGAATGCTTATTCGAAAAGCCGTCGAGGGAGGCCACTCTGACCGGGGAAGCAGGTTTAGAGTGAGTGCTCTTATTAGCTGAGCTTGCACAAAATCGGAATTGACTCGTCGGCGTTTCCCAGGCGCATCCGTAGCCTTGAAACACATGTTGTTGAAATTCGGAACACTCAAACTTCCATCTTGAATACTCTAGCTGATATTCAAGCTTCGTTGCGTGGAGGCTCCTTCCAGAATCGGTCTCCGTCCGCGTATCCGCCCTCCTTTCACCATCAGTCACCAAGCGTCAATTCGCCACCAATAACTTCTCCCCCGACTGCTCATACTCATGTTTCCGACATGCAACCTTCTCCTGTCCCTGGTTATGCTGCCCATCCTATGAATCCGTCATCTTCCTCGCGGCCTTCGCGGCCTCCGATCGCTACCTATCCGTCTCAAGCATCCCAATCTTCACCTGTGGATTACCATCAGAACGGTCCTCAATATCCTCACCAATATCCAAACGGTAACTACCAACAACAACAACAACAACAACAATCACAACCACAACCACAACCGCCGTCAGTGCCCCAACAAGGAGGGCCCGTCCTACCTCCTTTCTCAAGTTTACAGACCTTACATCCTCAGTCTTCGGTCCGCTTTCAAGGACCTCCTGAGGAGCAGGCCAGAGTCGGACGACAAGCAGGCTCTAATAAACGACAAGCTCCGAGTACCTCAAATGTCACTAGTGCTGATTCCTCAGACATTGACGACGATGAGAACGGCGAATTGCCGGCTTCAGGTCTTGTTGCTCCCTGGGAAGTTCTTCGAGGCTTAGCGGATGTAGCCAGTGAGCGAGCCGCAAAAGTAAGTAATTAAGTGCTCCAAATTTAGATATCTCTGACTACGACTTCGGGTAGGAAAACGGTGACAGTAGTGAACCGCAAAGTCGAGCTCGTACGCCGACACCTGAACGACAGATTCGACCAACAAAGCGGAGGAAATTACGCCACAAGAATCCTCGCGGCATGACCTTTCCTGACGGTACGCGTTTCACAGCCCAGACCCGTAATCCCACTAACTACCTCTGTTCGAAGTTGTCACCAAGAAAATTATTTCGGAAGGTCGGCCAAGATAAATGTCATCGAGGGCACTCATTCTAACCTCTCTTCAGCGGAAGCTCGGGAACTTTTTCGCATGTGTGTTCCCGCATCTTTGCGCCTCTGAACTTTATCTCATTTCAGCCCATCTCTAGCTTCTACCACGGATCGAACACTTTCTTGTGATATAATTCATCATTCATTAATTGTTTTCATCATCAACTGATTCCCGTCAGGCCTGTGTTTGACTTTAAGGTAGACACTTACGACGCTCTTCATGAGCGTTCGCCCTTTGCTGTGAATTGCATATGTATGGTCGCTGCTCGGGTGCGAGATGGTGGAGGTAAGTACAGAATGTCCATCGGGTCCTGAACTCATACACATCCTATGTCGCAGGGAAAGCGGGAGAAACCCACAAACGCTGTTTAGAGGAAGTCCAAGCAATCTCTTGTGCCACTTTATTTGCGCCCGTTACTCGTGTCGAAGCTGTTCAGGCCATGATCCTTGTTTCAGGATGGTCCGATAATGGGGAGTAGTACTGATACTACTTGCATGGATTGTACACTTATCTGCGATGTCCTTTTTAGGATGGTTATCTGGAGGCCATGCGGTGAGAATGGCTATGGAACTGTGTAAGACCCGGATCTGTTTCCATCTGCAAGGATCATGTTCCAATGAGTTTACTACAGCACTGCACAAAGCCTGGCCTCGGCTCCTGCGTCGTATCAACCTCAAAAAGACCAGCGAAGATGACAGAGACCTGGTCATCGCTTCACGAACGTGGTTCTGCCTTTATCTATTTGAACATCAGTAAGTATAAATTCCGCTGTTTCAAGTTCTTGCCCTGAGAGAAATTTTCAAGGCTGTCTTATGGCACCGGTCGGCCTGCCATTCTAAAAGACGATGAGAGTATACAGCACTGCCGCTTGTTGCTACAGCATCCCCTCGCTATTGAGGATGATATGAGGCTTGTATCGACTGTTGAGTTGATCATGCTACGTGAACAAGTTCACAACGCGCTTTCATCTTTCGACGAACCGGTCAAGGATTCAGATTTTGATGAACTGAAAAAGGCTGATGCTTTGTTCCGAACTTGGTTTGCGACATGGGACCATGCCTTTTCGCAGAAGTATGAGGACGCCGGTAGGATTGCGGCTTTGATGTGGCGTTTGTTTGACACTCAAAGTCCTGTAGCATTTTACCGACAAAGTCTTCAAATACAGCAATTTCATGCTGAACTATTCCATAACGCTACTGCTCTACGTGGTATCAACGGTCCGGAGGATGTTCAAAGAATGCCACACATACAAAGAGAATTGGCTATACGGTCAATACAAATTGCCCGTCAAGGTTTGGATATAACAGTAAACTCTCCTGCCTACCGTGAGGGTATGAAATATGGTCAGCTCGCCTTTTTGGTCTTAGGTAATCTCGCTGACGATTCCTTGTAGCGGTACATTATACCCACGCAACTGCCACATTTGCTGCTTCGTTCTTGCTGAGATTAGCTCGATTGTTGTCAGTATTATTTTTTGAATAGGCATCGCTTAGCTAACGACTTTTTAGCCCAAATGAATGCGACATGTATGACATCAAAAATCAAGTGGAGCGTCTTGCAAATCTCATGGCTGAGAGTAGGTTGTTTCAGCCTGGATAAATAGCGAATTATTGCCTCAATTCCTTTTCAGTACCGGGAAAACGATACGCTCTAACCCTTCAAGTTATGCTGAAGAGATTTAAGAAAAGGAAATCTGCGTCCGCGTCACGGTCACCGACAGCTTCCCGAGACACACACAGGAATCCCAACATCATGGAACATAGCAGTAGCAGCAGCAGCTCTGTCCAGGGTGTTCAGGTCTATTCACCAGTATATGATACCCATTTCGGAGAAAATGCTCTCCCTGGGAACCACTTCCAGATGCAACAGCAGCAGCAACAACTACAACAACAACAACAACAGCACATTCAACCTCACCTACAACCCGCGGACGCTGACAACATTTGGCGAGGATTCGAAACCACTGCGAATGAACAACTTCCTGTTTGGATATCTGACCAGACATTGGGCGGAAGTTCATTCTCGCAAAACGGGATGGATGCATTTCTGCTTCCAGCCGACTATTTACCGCCGGCCCCTCAAATTTGGTAGAGGATTCGGTCAGATTTGATCATGTACATTGTATGTCTTTTTATCATAGATACCCCTATATCTGTATCGTAGATATGTACGTCACGTCGTGTATGCAATATATCTAGTTTTGACCGAATTTGGACATGCTATAAAGCGCTTTGGCCGAGCTCATCCATTTTTCAATGACATTGGATGATCATGCTATTTGTCATTCCATATATTAGTACTCTGGAATTTCCAGTTTATATATCTACAATACTGCTGGACTAGGCCAGGCTTATGAGGAAAAAGAAACTGCCATTAGTCGAGTAACATGAACAGTCTGAAGAAAACCTGCATAAGCATTCATGAAACATTATGGTAACGTTATGAGCTGAGCTACTTTAAAAATACAACAGTTTATGTATATACGAATACCCCCCTCGGGGAATATCAGAACAAAAGTATATGATATGTGCCAAGTAATAATTCTACGAATATTCTAATCAATAGACTAGCATATATATTTCAGTCCTTGAAGAGCTCCTGTAGCTCTTCCAAACGGCGAGCCGTCATGTCTGCTTTACTCATACTATGACCCAATGTCATGTTAGCCAAGGCAGTCTTCTTCTTTTGTACTGCCAAAAGACGATCTTCAATGGAATTCTCGATAATAAGTTTCACTGTTGTTACAGGGCGGGTTTGTCCGAGCCGGTGCTATACAATCGATGAGCGCCAGGTATTGAAGGTATGCACCAGACCACTTACGATCCGGTCAACAGCTTGGTTTTCGACGGCAGGATTCCTGCCTTATAAGTGAGTATATCAACTGAAAAGGTCGTTGCAAAAAGCTCACCAATAAGGATCCATGAGATAGACTCTTTGGGCGGAAGTGAGATTCAAACCTACGCCACCTGCCTTCAAGCTGACCAACAAAACTTCACAGCTTGGTTCGTGTTTGAGGGCATCCATCGCTCGAGAACGATCATCTCGTTTCATCGTGCCGTCTAAGCGATCGTAACGAATTCCCGCAGCTTCTAGTGCGTCCTCGATTCTGACAGATATAAATAAGTGGGATAAGATACACACATCAGAGTCACTTACTTGTCAAGCATGGAAGTCCACTGAGAGCTATGTAATGGATTAAAGTCAGCCAAACACCTTGGTGACACATCATGGACCTACAAGACAACCGTCTTCACGACACCATCATCGAGTTGATTCCCTTTCTCGTCAGTCATCTGTATATCAATCGAGTCGGGATCGTAATTAGCAGAATATGGGTTGGCCTTTGAAAATTGAACGAGATCTCCTAATAACGCTCGGACCTTGGTTGAAGGGGTAAACGGGAGTGATTGACCCTTTTGTCGCTTTTCGCGTTTGGCTGATTTCTTCTTTAGCCCCTCCAGTGACTCGGATTTCACTTCGAGCGCATCTGAGGGCTGCAGGGCTGTTTGACAAGCGGGGCAAGCGGAAACGGACTGTGTGGTAGGGTAAAATACCTCGGGCCAACCTGGGTGTACACATTGTCGATAACAGGCGATGCAGAAAAGATGTTGACAACGAGTAAGGACGGCCTTTGGAAGTGTGGGACTATTAGCACGGGTAGATGCCCGGGAAGAGGAATTCTTCAATTTTTTCGATCGCTTGGGTGCACTCGAAGTATCATCCTCTCCTTGATTTTCGCCAACAGTAGAGAGCTCCGCGCTACATTCAACACATTGTGTCATACCCGCTTCACGAAGGAACCCAAATATCACCTGTGCATATGCGGGGGTGAGCCCATCTCTTTCGATCGCAGCGACAGTTTCCTGCATAGAAGCAAGGGTCTGGTCTTCTGATGTCAGTCCCTTGCCCTCGACCAATTCAAAATGATCACAAATCTGCCGGAGTCGTAAAATCTTCTGCAGGATACCAACGTAATTCTTCATGACCTCATTTTTGTCCGACATTTCAGTGAATTCGGCTTTCGACTCGTTGAAGAACTGATTATAAATGGCTTGCTCCTGAGGATCAAATTTGAGGAATCGGAGTTCGTCACGGCGGGGAGGCAGAGAAAGGATACGTTTGCCATCCTCGGTCGTTGATTCCTTGGTTCGCCGAAGGGTGATGCATTTCATGACCATTTGAAGGCGAGCGACGCCTATAGGTTGAGCAAATTTAACCGGTGACCCAATCCACTCAGTCCATACGTTTTTGTCATCCAGCGGCTTTAAGCGAAGGAATTTGATGAGAGCATAGACGTCGTCAAGCTTATTCTGAACAGGAGTTCCCGTCAGACATAATCTCCGATCGGCTACCAGATCGCAAGAAGCTCGACTGGCGACTGTTCCGGTTTCTTTAATACAACTGAATGAACACAAGAAAGTCAAACTTGTTAGTAAAGAGTTTGATGCAACGGACGCACTGCGCTTCATCTAATACCACTCTGAACCAATGTATACTCTGTAGTGCGCTAGTGGCCTCGCTGGAATGGAGAACAGTGGGTTTTTTTCGCTTTGTACCCTTCTTCGGCTTGGGAAGTCTGAGTATTTCATTGCCATTTGCATCCACCTCGACTCCACCTGCTCCATCAGCATCGCTCTCCTCCTCCTCCTCGTCGGCATCTGCGCTGGCAATGCTACGGGACTGTTTCGAATATTCCGAGGCAAGCGTGGCGTAAGTTGTGATGACGGCATCAAAATCTGCCAGAAAAGTTGGATCAGGTCGGCGAGCATTTCCGTGATATATATAGACGCGTAACGATGTGCCTTCTCGTGTACGACCTGAGTTCTTGTTCATCTTTACATCGCCGAGAAGGGCCATTGGCTGCGCTGAAGTAGATCCTGATGTTGACGAGCATTGGGCAGATGACATTGCAGGAGTACAACCGCCTGCACCACCAATCACAAATACTTCGCCCTTCCAATGATCTTTGAATTGGTCTTCCCAGTTAGCAACAGTGGAAAGGGGACATATGATGAGCGTGGCCCGACTTTTGATCTTGATACGGGAGGCGCGAACAAATTCTGAGGCCATCTTTTCTTGCATCCTCTGAATTTTGGCTTTCGCCTTGACTGAAGACGCTACTGGATCAGGCATCCCCCAAACACTACCTGCAAAGGAAGCAGGATCAGGAACGTCCTGTTGTTGACTTGGGGCATGTGCAGGTTCGATTTGTTTAACAGAGGTGGAAGCAAAGGCCTTCGAAGTTACGAGAGTGGCAGCTATAAGCGAGACGCAAGTGATAGTTTTACCCAATCCCATCTACAAAAAGATTAAAATGTAAAACACAATCATGATGTTCTGACATACATCGTCCGCAAGAATGGCACCCTTTGCTTCCACGGGTTCCTCAAAGATTTCCTTCTCAGTCACCGCATGCACCCAAAAAACCCGTCCATTCATCCCAGTCTTGTGTCGTCGCCAAAGAGAAGAAAAGGTGCCATTTTGACCGGGTGTTTCTCGTTCCCTTTCTAGCAGGAATGTAAGGGCCTTTTTCTGGTGCGGATACAGTGTTGTCGCTATTTCGGGTGCTAATGAAGAGAATGAGCGACCGAAAGATGACACAGGATAATGTTCTGACCCGCTTCAGTCTCGGGCAACTGATCACCGCCTTTAATGCTCTTGAAAACTTCATCGACCTGACTTCTCTGCACTTCCACACTCTTTGCAGATACCTGAGACGATGTCCATCGCGAAGCGTTATTCGAAGAGTAAAGCCTATTATTGGCGTGCAGAATTTGATTGTGGCCGCCAGGCGGGGGATTATGAGGGTTCAAGTAAAAGAGAGGCCCGTATTTCTGAAGATCATACGGAGGGGTAGGATGATCTAACAGTAGATTATTCTGATACATGAATGGTCCAACGACGTGAATATTCCCTTTGGGGGTGAAAACGATCATCTGAAGAGGTAAGATTGGAAGCTAATGTCTTGTTTAGACTTTACAGTGCTGAAAGCGATGAAAGAACGCACATTAGGTGGACCTTTCCGCACTTTGGCCTCTATCCTAATCAAGCCTTTCCCCAACAGCCCACCCAGATTTGTGGCAACTTTCTGTTCGACAACTCCAAATGAATCGCAAACACCGGTGGCAGGAATATTAGTCGGAATCTTGATGTGAATCGTTTCAGAGCCCTCAATCTTCGACGGGTTGTGCTCATACTGTAGCCTAAATTCCGTCATGTTAATAAGTAATCCCTCCGTCGTCAGATATCATTCTTACCTGACCGGAACCCAGGATGTTTCCACTGAGCCGGGTTCTTGAACGATGTAAGGGACAGGATAAAGAACAAGGGCTGTAGCTGAGAGTTGGCCTATACATATGGCTGCTCTGGCATCCAAGTCTGGAGGCAGATGGTTCCCATTCTGGAAAAGATACTGCTGAGGAGGATGTGGCGGCGGGAGAGCAGGAGGAGGAGGCGAAGGAGATCCTGTGAGATCTATGACATTGCTACTCAATGATTTGAGGGAAGGACGGTATTCAGAAGGCTGAGGATGCATTGGTGCTGGCGCCCGAGGAGGAAAAAAGGCAGCGGAATTGGAAGGTCCAGCAAACGGAGGCTTATACATTTCTGGGGGTGCTGGGATATGCCGAGGAGGTTGTGGATTTGTGAATAAGCTTGGACGCATATCGAGGGTATTTCGAAGAGGAATTTGAGGCGCAGAAGGGAATGAAGACATGGAAGAAGATGCGGAAGGAAGTGAGGGGGAACGCGACGCGAACGTAACAGGATTAGAGCCATTTCGTGATGTGTTTCCATCTACGCGAATACGTTTATGAGCTCTTGGTATGATATACTGATCAATATCGTCGTCCTCATCCTCGTCGTCGCCGGTGAGGTCGATTGGATTAGTGGAATGATTATGTTGGAGAGACAAAGATAAATTAGAAAGAGAAGGTGTTGGTGTTGATGGTAGTTGGTGAGAGGCTATTGAGCCTGCCATTGTCGTGATTGCTGCAGAAGACAATGACGATGAGAGTTGAATGCTCGTCGATGACACAGAAAACACTGCAAAAATATTCTGGACTGCACTTCGGTACCACGTGGTATATTTCGGGCCATCCTGCGTAAGCATCTCTCACTTACTACTGTCAGTCGGGATTTGCTAGCATTCTATTTGCTCCGAGTATCATTCGGGCTTAGTAACGGTCTTTTGATTAGTCTATAGACTTCCATCTGCGGTGGTCAACGGGACATGTAACTTACAAAGACAGTCGGATTATTCGGGCAGAATTCGAAGCTCGTTTTACCTAGTAGTACATACAACATCCATATGTATCGACGTAGCAAAAGATAATATACCCAAGGTTTCTAAGACCACCCGAGCTTATACCAAGCCTCCCTTGCAGCAAATTCCTTTGCCTCCTGTTTAGATTTACCCATTCCCGTTCCCTTGAGAATTCCGTTCACTTTGCATTGAATAATCCACCTCGGCGCGTGTGAAGGACCGCTGCAAGCTGCAGGATATTCTACTGACACGCGTCTTTGCGTAGCTGTTTGATTGAACAGCGGAAGAAATGCAAGGTGAGGCTGGGCAGGGGAAAGCGGATTCGAAAAGGGCTTGGCGGTATAAGGATATTGTGGTTGTCCAGCAGAAAATACAGTCGGCGGTATAAACAGTGATGAGGATGGGTGGGGCTGAGCAGCGATAGGTATAGGCGGATCTGCCTTCACTCTCTTTTGAGGGGGACTGTGGTGTACATACGGTGGGGGTTTGACAGTGGAGTGCACGAGTTCCTGGGGCGGCGCACTGACTTTGGTCGTTGTGGAAGATTGAGTGAGCCCTTCGATCCAACGTTGAACGGGTTCAAGGCCTTGTTCCTTGTAGATGCCGCCCACATACGCAAAGAATAGTGTTCGGGTTTCCTGAATATGTACGTTCAAAATGGTAAGTCGTTGATAAACAATGAGTGTGCTGCTAATTCACCTCGGGTGACTTTAGAGTAGGTATTAGCTGCGGAGTGATTCTAACCTTCTCCCTCAGGCCATACATCGAGACCCAGCCATCCAAGTTTTCCTCAGAGAGAATACACTTCCTCTGTGCCTGCACCAAGCGTGAGCTTTCATGAATATCGCTTCCCAGAAGGATGATCAAAAGCGAAGTTGTACCAGCATTTCAAGACCCGATAGGACTGGTCGGCGATGGAACAAAGCAGCAGTGATTGCAATATCCAGAGCTGTAGCTCCAAGTTCTGCCAATCGTTCATTGTCGAAATTTTTTTCGAGGGCGTCGTCCAGTCTGCGTAATGATCTATGAGTTAGAACCTGTAACAAAGTGTCTCCGTTAATTCTGGGTAAAGGAGGGACACCAGAATGAGAGATCGATTGTTCGGATTGTTCGTATGAACTTCCTTGGTTTCCTGTATTTGTTAAGGACCAGGTGCGCTTCAGAGCAGTCGAACTTATCATTGTTGAGGTGGACATAGGGAGAGAACAAGTTGTTTGGTCTATGTATATTTGTTTGCACACTCTTCAGTCATACTGATACTGTTGACGTTGAACCCCAAAGATTAATAAACGTTGGTAGTTCATGCACATGGTTGGTACTGTAAACTATATATTGTAACAGCAACCCTTGGGCCTATCTATTTGTTTCCTGCATTTTGTCGTCTTATAGCATATTTGCGCAGCAATTCAGCCAGGGAAGCCGTTACAGGATCTGTGCTCAAGCGATTGACTACCTTAAAGAGACTGATAGATGGATGTTAACAATTTGTGGGACGCACAAAAAGAAATGACCCACTTTGAGAGGTCGCCCTTCACAACTGAACAGTCACTCAGTCTATGAACAGGTCTTTCTTGACAAACAGCACATGCATCTGGCGGAGTATCCTGCTGTTTCAATCTCTTAGAGTCGGGTTCGGAATGGGATGGAGACAGTGAACGTTTCGGGGTTCCGGAAGAGATTCTGATGTCACTGTGATGAACTGTAGTAGTACTAGCAACTTGCGAAGGAACCTGGAGCTGTCGAGGCATGATTTGAATGCCATTCGAGGGTCCAGCGCTATTGACTGCACTCGCGCTTGCATTATTGTGAGTATGCGCTTGACGGGGAGGTAAGAGAACCGATTTTGCTACAGCCGGTTCTTGGCGTCTAGGTGCAACAAGGCTTTGGGTTTGCTTTGTCGCCAATCCTGAACGAGGAGACCTGACCGGATAAAGCGGTTGACCGTAGATCATCATTGCATGTCCTCGTCTACGGAGGACTTCGTCGATTGAGTTTACAGCAGCGCACTGCAGATACTGACTCGTTAAGAGCTTTCATGACATCCAAAAAAATTACATACCCTTTCTTCGTACGACTCATCTTCCACATGCATTATCAACATCTCACGGTATTCAACTAGGTTTTCGGATGACTCTGTCATTGGACAGTTTCCAGGACCGTGAACTTGACTTTGATTGAATAACGAGATGTAATGAGAATATAAAAACATACGTTGGCCACACAAACCACACGCGCTAGGTTCGTTCGTTGACGGTAATGTATTCAAAAGCGTTCCTTTGGATTTCCCCTTCTTGCTGTTCATCGGTGACGCTCGGAATGTTTCTTCCACTATTGCATCTGGCTCATCGTCGGAGGAATCACTAACATGGGATATGCGGTCAGACCCATACATCGAGTCAGCGTCCGAGCCGGTTCGACTATGATTCTTTTCCGGAATGTCGATATCCAAAACGTACTTGGTTGCTAGAATCAGCGAGAGATACGAAGATGATGAGTCAAGAATCTCACATTGGCGGCAGTTGCAGCTTTACGACGAGTATTACGCCGACCTCGTTTTCCATGTTCTTCATCCTCCTGTGTTTGCTTTTTGACTCGCTCGTCATTGATCCTTTGAAGAGTTTGAGCCCAAGAGTCGACTTCGAACTGATCTTCATCGGCGATTTCTTCTAGTTCGTCTTTGTCCGCGGTCCAAATCTTTGCAAACGAAAATGCAGCACCCTCCTTTGGAGCATTCTCTTGGTCTCCTTCTTTTTCGGTTTTGGTGATGAGGTTATCAATATCCGCTTCTGAGTCTGGGATGAAATTAGCAGGGAATGAAAGGAGATTGATCTACTACTTACAGACAATGTCCCGGGAGTTTCCACTTGATTCATCGAACAATTGTTGAGCTCCATATGTAAGGATAGATTGAACGTTTTCCCCGGCAGATTCGTCGTCGTCCATCTTTTGCACAATGAGATGATCTAGTACGAGCTTTTTCTTGCCGATCTGCATGATACGCTCTGTAGAACCGAATGGTTAGAGCATATACAGTATGGAGTGAAGGGGAGCATGAGTGACCTTCGGCAGACTGCTTGACCATCAGCTTGAAGACTAGACATGTTTTCTTCTGTCCGAATCGATGTGCACGCGCTATTGCCTAAATGTTATAAGTTATGGACCCTGTTAACTACAGCACAATCCAACCTGGAGATCTTGATGCGGATTGAAGTCAGGATCGAAGATAATTACAGTGTCTGCAGTCTTGCAGAATAATAAGCCTGGATACGATGATAAAAAATGGTTTGTATTTACAAACAAATTAATTCCAACGCCCTGTGAGCGTTCTAGTTTAGCGAAGCAACAATATGAGGAAATATTTGCTCACTCCAGCACGAGTGGTCAGTAGATAGATGAAAATGTCGGAATTTGGCCGATTAAATTCGTCCATTCCTTTTTGCCTGTCCGTCCCTTTTGTGTTTCCGTCCTACTCAAGATAAATAAGGAGACTCTAGGATACATCGGATGCTCACCAGACGAAGGAACTTATGCCCTTCACCGACCAAAAAGTCTTCAATGATATTGAGCGCAATAACAAACTATATGAGGTCAGCACAAAAAGCGCTACTAATAGTACATGGACCCTACCTGACTGAAGATGAGCACTCGATGTCCCCGTACTTTCAGTTTCGGAAGAAGATCTTTAAGTAGGCGTAACTTAGCGCTGGCGTCAATCAATTTCTCATGCGTTTCCTTGGGCGTCAATCCGTGAGGTTCGATGTCTTCATCATTCAGATACGGGTGTTGAAGACACCTACAAAGAAATTCGTTGGTCAAGGAAAAGAAACGTTGGAATCAATGTCAACACCGACTTGCGCAGCTGCATCAGCATATTTTTCATGGTTGCTTTGCGAGAATGAGGGGTTGGGCCAGTTGGTTGCATTAAGCCTTGCAGTAGCTCAAGATTGTGACCTAAATTGGAAAGAATTCGAACCATAATATGCACCCACTCGAACAAGCAGCACCTACTTAGAATTGAACGATAGACTTCTTTCTGAAGAGAGGACATTGATACCGGAACTATGACTTCATTCTGAGGGAGGATAAATCGATACAGTAAGAGGAAATACGAAGATCACAGGCAGACCTTTGGAGGTAAATCAAGGACTTCACTTTTGATGCGACGAAGAAAATAGCGTCTCAGCCGGTTATGCAGATTTTTGATAAGGTCCTCATTGAGATCGTCATATTCTCTTTCAAGGGCATCGAGATCGTTCCATTCGATGGGGTCCAAGAAATTCATGAGATTGAAGAGTTCACGCATATTATTATTGAGAGGAGTCTGCAGAAGGTGTCAGTTAATACCACCTCGACAAGAAGAGAGACGCCTACCCCGGTCATAATGACACGATGTCCAGTGTTCAACTCATTGAGCTTTTTAAAGAGAAGACTGCTGTCGCTTTTCACTGTGGTTGCATCAACAGCAGATCAGAACGTGAACAAGAATCAACCTCACAACGTTGCCCCTCATCAACGACCAACACCTTCGTTGTTAGATTCAGTACACAGCGCATAAATAGACCTCAGGAATAAACAATCACCTCCCAACGTGGCTGATTTTTGAAAACAGTACCAAAATCTTTGGGATTAATGACCGCTTCATAAGTAGTCACCAGTACGTGAAACTTGGCTCCTGTCATGCCTTTGGCGACCTTGGAATGGAATAACTCAAACTTTTTCACAATATCGCGGGCCTTCGATTCGCCATAGAAAGGGACAACACGCAAATTGGGAGCCCATCGTTCAAACTCCCTGACCCAATTAGTGATCGTTGAATTTGGAACCACAATCAAAGCAGGCATGGCGTTGAACTTCTTTACGATGTGACCGATGAACGAAGCAATCTGAACTGTCTTTCCCTATAACAAACGTTTAAAAGATAAGCACAACAAGAAAACCTCAACATACAAGACCCATTTCATCGGCCAAGATACAAGTTTGTTTGTTCCACCAATTGTCACATAACCAGTTGAATCCTTCAACCTTGGAATTGTCAGTACGACGCACTGATAGTCCTGAGAAAGCACTGACCTGGAATGGCATCAGCCGCAATTCAGGGTTCTGTCCCAAATCCAGTTGATCGGCGGTTTTAATGGCCAGGGTTTTGCGAAAGAGGTCCTGCTGTCGATCGAGAATAGCATTCAACTTCTCTTTGGAATATTTCTCGACTTGCACTTTCCTAGCTTCGAAAAAACGGTGTAGTGCCTGCCGGAACGCCGGATACAACGGATCTGTGGCTTTTGGAGGTGCATCCCAAGTCGCTGTAACAGTACTCGATACTTAGGGAATTTGAGGTCGCAATCATTATACTTACCCTCTTCATAACCCAAATCAGCCCATTTGAAGAATGCCCATATCACCAAATCAACATGTTCTTGGTCTTGGGGATCGAACCTCGTACCAGTACGGGCTTCAAATTTATCGACAGATTCAACGAAATCTTTTGGCTCCTCGCCCCTGTCGAATGCCGCTTCGAAGGCTTCTTTTGCTTGTTCCATCTCGGATCCCTCCTCATCTGAATGAACTACCAACGACTTTCGATGCCCGCCTCTGGGTTTCTTCTTGGTTTTAGAGTTCGTACGAGGAACAAATCGGAGTAGCACATCCAAGACCCGATCAACAGTTTTCCATCCCGGGGGTATCCTGTTTTCGGCATCGACAAGTGGAGACAATAACGACGACGGATCATTATCGACTTTGGAATGCGTAATTGACAACTGGTCCGGTATATCGAAAAGACTGGCCGGTTCCTCTTCTGAAGCTTTGTCTGTTGTTGATTCCAAAAGCTCGATCTTTGTACCGTTCGTTATGAAGTTCTTCAGTTTCGAGAAATGTGTCGATACTAGCCACATATGAGGAACCCACTGTGTTCGTCGATAGCCTCTTCCCTGCCACTTCACAAGATATTCCCTGGGCAAAGGCTCTTTGATATTGAATGGCTGAGTTGGTTGGATGGCGCTTGCAGGATACGACCTCCACGCCAGAATCTTGTCAAGACCCCAACGATAAGACCCACAATCTCGACAGGACCAGTTCGATTGATAATATGACGCGATTTCTGCCAAATTGTCGTCAGGTGTGATGTCGTCCTCTATATGTTGGTAATGCGCCGGACGTTTGCATGTGAAGCATCGGAAAAGAAGTTGACCATTATCGGAGGTAGAAGGAGACGCAACATTCATATCTGTATCACCGTCCGCATCTTTCAACTGTTCTCTTGATTGAGCAGGTATTGTCTCTAAACAGCCCATGCATAAACCGCCCTTTACACAGTAGTCTGGAATGAAGCATTTTGGTAAGAAGATATACATCTTCAAAGGAAATATACTAACTGCATATGTATTCGGTTATTTGATTCGAATCCAAACCAGGCCGCTTTCGTGGGCCATCTTTTTCTATGTTCGATTCTTCTCCTTCGTGTTCTTTCAGCCAGTCAAGGCGATCGCGCTCTCGAGCTGATTTAAGTATTTCTTCTTGTTCAACACGCGAAAGGCAAGACCAATGCACAGACACAGGGCATTTCAGACTTGGGATTACGTGTGAGCTGCTGAGAGAGGCCAGTAAAGCTTGCATACATACCATCGAACCCATCCCCCCAACGATTTCAAACGTTGAACCTCGTCCTCTTCTAATTCATCATCAGAAGCCCTTGTTCGCCGTTTTGACCTTTGAGCTCGCTTTTTTTCTTTTTCCAATAAGATATGGCCAGGATAATCATGACACTTTCCACACATATGCCAATGCGCTCTCAACTCTCTTGTTTCTGAGTCGGGATCCTCGTCGAACTCGATTATAGAGCGAAAAAGGCCAAAAGACGGCGTCGTCCCTTTGTATACCCTTCCCGCGCCGCGGCCTTTACCCCTTAGTTGCCTAGCACGCGATTTAAGGTCAGTGAAGTCTTCGCTCTCACCGGATTGATAAGCATCTTCTAGTGAAATCTTGGTTGGTTTGGCTCGCCTAGAACGACGTCGGGGCAGAGAAATGTCCGACTCTTCATCCGAGTTTGGAACTGGATACACGATACGACTGCGAGTCTTTTTCGGGCTGAAAGGAAGTTCGGATGTTTGTGAATTATGGCGTGTGCTTCTTCGGGGAGCTGGTTCCTCTCGAATGTGAGTATCATCACTGACAACCTCCTCCGACTCATCACTATACTGACTTCCGTGAGCAGACGACGCGCTGACGGAAGCCCGTCGTCTTCGTTTGTCAATGGTGAGCTTGAATTTTACACGCCATTTTGGGTGTACTCCAGGGCCTGTGGGATCGAACGGGTTGAGCGTACCCTCTTCCTTTTTGTGCTCTACAACCAAACTCAGGATATTGAAAAGTCGATATGAATGAGCACACACACCATAAGCGGCAACTATATCCGGATATCTTCGAGCAAATGGCTGCTTAGGGAACTAGGAGAAATACACGCGTCAACGGATAGAAAACGCGTTTCATTGCAGTCACGAACCCCCATTATGATCCCTTGATCATAGCGTGCATAATACAGAGGCCCCTTGATTTCATCATCGACCTCCCCAACAACTTCATCAACCGGTATTGTCTCATCGAGTTCTGGGATAAGACTTGCGTACAAAGACTTTTCTTCTTCAGAAAGGCGAGGAAGAGACACGTAGGGGATTTTTTGAACTAACACCGGACGTGCAACAGGCTGTTCCCCAAAACTAGAAGAGTCTTTCTGGAAATTGGTAGAGTTTAGAGGGCTTGATTCAGTTGGTTCCACTTGAGTCATCGAAGTCGGTCAAGTAGGACGGAATATCAAGTCACGGCCACATGGGGTATTGGTCCGGGTCGCCGGTCAAAGATGCCGTCTGCCGTTCCATGGCTACTGAGAACGCGAGTCTAGTAATTCTATCCAAGGCATAATCTCTTCAATCAATCATAGCCGATCTGTTGAGACAAATTTTGCATCTACATCAATGCTTAGAATGCCCGAACGACCTTAGACTTTAGTCCGGTCCATACTTTCATGGGTTAGTTACTGATATAAAGCAACAAGGCCGACAGACAGCGATAATAAGTTTCATAAAAGCATGGTCATTTTTCTCTGAACCACAAGCATTGACACCAAGATGTGCTCGAAGAACTCATGTCCGTCAGGAAATACGGTGAAGACAGCGGCTGGAAGTGGGGGTGAGGCAAGAATGGGGGGTGGTACAAACGTAGCGAGCTGGATAGATAACCGGTCTAAACCATAGCACTACGATTGTGTAAGCCGATAACAGTATATTGAGATAAAATATTGACTGACAACACACATGGGTGAGCCGTCTTCGAGTCTAGTCCTACAATCCCATCGTAGCTGTACGTTTGCATGCGTCCACATCCAATGTCCCTACAAGAGAATTTCAGACAAAGGAAGGCTACATTGAAGCTGCACCCACTCTAGATGCATCTACATTCGAAAGCACATTCGAAAGTCGAGTGGGCGCACCAATCATGGTGAGTACGCCCCGAGTTTGATTCAAAGATACTCTATTCGCCAACCCAGATATGAGATAAGATCTTTGTATGCATGATAACTCACTCGAATTCTCCAACAAAAACAACTTCGGGGTCATTCTCTATCAGGACCATCTCCACTTTTGTAACGAAGGAGATTGGAAGGAAGGGATTCAGATTGAGCGATACAGAAATTTTGTACGAAGGTTCGATTTCTGATGCGTTCGGTGGAGGTACGAGGAGCATGAAGTTACTTCCCCAGTCGGTGAATGAATAGCTTATAGGGTTGACCGGGCGATTGTGACGAGAATAGCTAGTCCCAATAAGTTAGTTTTGAAGGCTCCATCAAGATAGCAGTGAAGAAGCATCACTGAGGTGGTCTAGAGTCTTCGGATGAGTGGTAACTACAATTGTTTGATTAGCACTGAACACGACATTGAGCCCTAGTATCCCACGTACTCTGGGAGTATTGAAGATACATGTGAGTTTGTGCGAACGAGTTCATTGGTCACAATATCTGTGTGAGAGCCCATCGACGTGTCGCGTTCGGCAAAACATGAGGTTCGCTGGATGAGGAGGGCTAGCTCGCCCGTCTTGCGATTGTCAGATTGAATATTCAACTGTTCAGAATCAAGGCTGTTCTCAAACTTCAATGCGCACGTGGTGGGTAATTTAGATAAGATAAGGTTCCACTTATCGATGACGCTAGATAAGTTTCCTGGGATTCCTCGAAATCGTCACATCTCTTGAACAACCATGTCTGCTCCCTTTCTCGAAAAAATTTCATCTAATAAGTCTTTCGAAGGAGAACTAACTAAATACAAGTTCAAGGTATGCATGACTAATCTCACAACCACGAAGTGTGAAGTCGGCGGCTCACACGATAAGTACCGTTGTAGAGCGCAGCGCTTGGTGGTCTTCCAGCAAACTTCAATCTTTTCGTCCCTACGAATGCCAGCATTCCAAACAAGGTACCTGTTCTAGTATATCTCGCAGGATTGACATGTACCGAGGACAATGGTTCGTAATTTATTGGTTTAAATCAGGACATGACTTGAACAAATTGTGCCACAGGGTTAGTGATTTCTTGAGACGATTAAAGGACTACTTGATCAAGATATGGTTTAGAGCGCAGAAGGGCTCTTTTCTTGGTCCCGCTTCCTCTCAAGGTATCGCCATACTATTTCCCGATACCTCCCCGAGAGGAGCAGGTATCGAGGGTGAAGACGCCAACTGGGACTTTGGAACTGGTGCCGGGTTAGCACCAAAGTGTCGAATTAATGTTGATGTTAACTTCTCAGTTTATATATATTATAGCTTCTACCTGAACGCTACCAACCCAAAATTCTCAGCTCACTACAATATGTATACTCACGTCGCGGTAGAGCTGCCTGAAGTTATTGAAGCAGCCGGTATTCCCATCGTAAGTGACATAGACAATTTGATATTCGTCATAATCTCACCCCATGCGTAGGATTGGAAGCGTCAATCTATCTTCGGCCACAGTATGGGTGGACACGGCGCACTCACAATGTATCTTTCTTCCCCACACAAACAATACCGCTCAGCATCCGCTTTCTCTCCTGTCGCAAACCCTACGAAGTGTCCATGGGGAGAGAAAGCATTTACAGGTTATCTCCAAGGTGGCGTTGAAGAAGCGAAGGAAAACTACGATGCGACTGAACTGATCTCAAAGAGCAAAGAACCCGTGCATATACTTGTTGATTTTGTGCGTGTTTGTCTTGCAAAAGTCCGCGCTCTCCTTGGTGAAGCCCAGCCTTTATTGTTGTAATCTTAGGGGACTGCAGACAATTTTTACAAGCAAGGCCAGCTTCTGCCTGAGAATTTCCTCAAAGCTGCTAGAGACGCAGGTCACGACGAATTTCAAGTTCGAGTTCGTAGCCAGGAAGGCTATGACCATAGTTACTATTTCGTAGGTAATCTCACCTTGATACCCCATGTTGATTGTTGACAACATTTCAGATTTCCACTTTCGCCAGCGATCATGTCCACTGTGAGTAATGATAACTCGTGGAAATATTGACCCTCCCCTAAGCTAATATCACATGTATTAGTTCACGCGAATTTTCTGAAAGCTTGATATGTATACAGTCAAAGACTCCTGTTGTAATTTCAATAATCTCGTTTTGCGAATAGCTTACTGCTTTGTGCATCCAACATAAGACACAGAGTATACTGCAAGTCACCTTGTAAGGTCTATTGCCAAAACGTCCTTGGCGGCCTTCTATACGTTTCGGTCAAGTTTAGTCTCAGTCTTGCCAAGAATGTCCGCAGTCTACTGCAAGCGCTCAAGTAATTATTCATCGATACCGGGGCTTTGGAACTATGCTTGCCCAATGCACGGTCTTACATGAAGCCCGATAATCAGATTATTCAAGTTGCACCTGGCAGTTTCTACATATGTGTCAGATTCCTTCCATGGATGAAGAGCAAATATTGTATACTTTTTTGAAGTGAAATTGCCCAAGCAGGTTACAGCAGGGTACAGTCCACAACAGTGGCGCATATGTTACTGTAGTGAATGACATGATATACATACATAGGCTAGGCAGCTTGTAAGCTTGTATAATAACTTGACCCCGAGTACAGACAAGTATCCACTGACTGGTATTACAGACAGCGGGGTGGACGGACAATCTTCGCATAAGGATAGAGCGATCAATAGCAGCAGAGAAAAACGAGCAAAACGAGCAGTTTATATCTTTTCTGCAGACGAAAGGGAAGCAATAATCCTTGAGCGATAGGCGCCCTCCAGCATCACGAGATCGTCTGTGATCCAGGGGCTTTGTAAAGCCTTATAGACTGTTGCGCGTTTGGCAGGATCGTGTATCAATAACGAGTTGACCAGAACCTTGGCTAACAAGAGAGTTCAGTGCTCGTCAAATCCAAGGTAATACGCAAAGATAATTCGACCTTCGATAAGTTTAGACCAAAGTCGCCATTGAAAGTCGACTTCGCCTCTAATGATCCTCTCCTTCAGACAGGCTTCACCTCGTAGATACTTTTGGGAGCAGTTAGATATGCTTTGAGACTCCGCGACACATTGATCGAACCAGGCGTTGCATGAATCAGAAGGAGCGTCGTAATCGAACGGATGCGAGCCACTTAAAACGTAGTTGAAAATCCACAAAGTTAAAACAAACAGGGAATTGTAAAGCCACGTACGAGAGCATAATATATAGGATAATGCCAGCGCTCCAACAATCGGAAGGCATTCTTGACCAATTACATCAGTAGGTATCCAGATACGAAGCAAGAAACATACCCAACATATCCAAGGTGTTTCTGATCAAGAGCGAGTATTCCTTCTGGAGGTAGATATGAGACCGTCCCGCAAACATTAAAGGTTTCTTGATAAGATTTCGGTCTGGCAAGTCCGAAATCTGCTATTTGAATACGAGGGTATGGTCCAGGTGCATGCAAGAGGATATTTTCGGGCTGAAGGACGGATGAAAAATTAGTAAGTCAAAGTGGAGGAACAGACGTTATTTTACCTTCAAATCTGTTGAAGTTGTGATCTCTCAGTGCAAACACGGACAGAACGAAATTGATGCATACCTCGATGAGATATCATTTTATCATGAAGATAGGCTAGCCCCTTGAGCAATTGGAACATGATGTATTTCACCTCATCTTCACCCATTTTGCAATCCTTTTCTGTGAAGCTATTGATGTAGGTGAAAAGATCACCTCCTGTACATAACTGCAAAAAGATGTGGCTATATTCGTGTCAATATGACAAGATAGGCTTTTTGAACGGACACCAACATGAAGTGTTGATCTTCTTGGGTATCGAATATGCGATTGATATTAGGCTATAAGTGGATGTGCAATGTATCAGCCGCGACGAATGATTGAAAATGGCAAAGTTGGCTCGCATGATTCAAGCCCATCAGAATCTTGATTTCCTTCATAACCTGCCCAAGCTCGTCACGGTGACCCTTCTTTGTTCTTATGCTCTTGCACGCGACCTGGCAGCGTCTGTCCATGCTCAAGGCTAGATGTACTGTTGCAAACGAACCGCTCCCTAAACATTGCGAAGTGACGACGTAATGACCGATATGCTGAAGCAGCTATGAGCGCTTGATAGTATGTTGAGTTCGAACACACCTTTCGGGCTGGCTGTGGCGGAGGTGTTGGATCAAATACAGAAACTTTCTCTACAGGATCCTTCCAAACATGCGTGCATGTGAACGCTGCGCTCGAGTAAGTATGCGAGCAGCGAGCAGAATTCAAGATTCGCACTGACTGAGAGAATCGGGTATGCGGATTGAATCTCCGTTCATCAGGATGACCGATGCCTTCTTGATGCGATGCCCATTAAGTATTATGCCATTTTTCGATGAGTCCTGAGTGAGAATAAGCGATGTAGAGGGCAAACGCGACTAAGAGCCTATACTTGCCTGACATGATACAATGATCCCACCGCTCGGCGAACGGACCCTACAAGTCCAGGGTTACTGGGTGAATTGTATCTCAATGAAACACATACGCGAAAATGGTACAATGCAAGCCAGACACAGAAGAATCCGGGATCACATAAAAGCTGGGTACGCTCAAACGAAAATGAACATCAATGCAACGAAATGCAAACCTTCGTTCGGGATTTCTTCCTATTGTAAGAGGTCTGTTGATACTCAAGCCGATGACTATGTTCGAATACTCGTGAATCTCCTTCAAAGACAGTTTCAGCAGAAGATTCTTACCCTCTTTGTGCCCGTTTCGATCCGTAATGAGTTTCGCGCATATATCAACAGATTTTTGTAGATTTTCCATTTTAGAATATGGCTTCGATGACAAAGTTGCTGAGTGGCAGAGAGTTTGACGTCGTGAAGTAGCTGTCGAGCTTTGATGAGAGCGAATAGAGCCAAGCATACTGGAATGAAGGAAGGATTGCAGCGCGAAGGCATTCAATACGACGTGACAGACGAAGGCGCGTGACATAATACTAATTTAAAACCCCGACTCCTTGCTGCCTCGTTTCCGGCCTGTGGAAAGTCATACACAGAAAACTGAGTTATGCGTTATGCGAGGTTATGTACTGTTCATGGCTCGGTTTACTACATCAGTCATAACCCCCTCCACTTCTCTGTTTCACTCGTTTGGGTTTTTTGTGCTTTTTGTCACTTGCATCTCGACCATTATTCGTCAATATGGGGTATTTCGGTTGAATTGCCGTTCCGTTGTCAGTGACAGAGTTTTGATGTGGCAAAGCAATTGGTCGAAAAAATTCCTTTCCACCATGAACGACGCCTTTCGCGTATACAGCGCCGCCCACAGATGATTTTTCGAAGAATTCTTGATCCAAGGCTCGCGATTTGGGCCCCTGTCCGAGTGCAGGCAGAATGGCATGTGGAAGAAAGGTCGATGCAATAAAGGTGTCCGCATCTTTGCCCACACGGGTGACTGGAGCTTTCTTCTTGCCTGCCACCCGACGCAGAGAGATTTCGTGAGTCTGAGCATTGAAGTCTTTCTCATCAAGCTCCGTCGGCGGATGACAGAATAGCAATTTTGCGTTCACGTAGTCCTTCAATATGTATCGTGCAGCACGAGCTTCATCTGGGTTTCCCTGACCAGAACGGGCGTAGCCACGAGCAACTATATGCCGATCAATTTCATGGAAAGATGATATGATCGCGACTTACTGGCGTAGGCAACGAGCAGGTTCTCAGCAGACATCTGTCCATTTCCGCCTTCTTCAACTCCTTTTACATGGATAGCAAGTCCATATGTAGCCTCCAAAACGTTTTGAGGAATTCGTTGCACAACCAAGGAGATGGGGCCAGTATATTCCTTCATCTGATCAATGGGCAATACGCCATCACATACTAAAGCTGCCTTTGTGGTGGCAAATTGAGGAAATACTAGACCTGGACAATCGCACAACACGATTGATTCAGAAAGATGGATGGTTTGAAAATGCTTGGTTTTTCCGGGGGTCGAAGAGACGCTGACTTTCTTCTCGCCCAGAAGGGAGTTGATAGTACTGGATTTACCGACATTAGGATAGCCAACGAGGCCGACCATTAACTTTGAAGGGGGTCTACCAGATGCGTCCACGAATGCTGCCGGAAAGGTGCTTTGAGCATAAGGGAGAATAAATGAACTGCACTGCGCACCAGCAAGATCAGGCGCTTTTTGTACGAAAAGATCCTCCAATTGCAGAACCGATAAGACGCGGGCTCTCGGATCTGCGCCCTCAATGTTCTCCTCTTCTACGTAAAAGTGAGATTCGAGGTCGTTTGAGGATGCAACACTCTCTGAGTCATCATTATCCTCAACACCATCTATTTGCTCCTCAGACAGAAGTCCAGCGCCCTCTTCGTCCTTTGTAACTTCATGTGCTCTGGAAGACGCCTCACGGCGGGCTTCTTGTATTGCTGCTGCATTTGCCGCAGAAAAGAACGCATATTGAATACCTTGCGAGTCAAAATAATCGGCCCATTGTGTTCTGAAGAGAATCTTGTTACAGATTGATTGAAATATTTTTGACAGTCCGCACCTTTGTTTTGCAGTAAGTAAATCGGCCTTGTTGATGAGCAACAAACTTCGCCGTATCGCTCTTCCAGTGCCTTTTTCGCCTTCAGGCCCTTCGACATCCATGACATAGTCCTCCAGATCTTCACAACGGAAACGCAAAGGATTTCGAGCATCGACTATTTGAACAATTAAATGAGAACGCTCCAAAACACGCCACAGTTGTCGCCAGACTTCTATATTACGTTCAAAAGGCGTCAGCAGGAAATTTTCTTCTTCCTGTAATCTGTAGAAGATGATTAGATCATACGCAATCGAAAAGGACTATCATACACAGCCAATTCTCTCCGCCAATCTAGAAAAGCTGCTTTCTCCTGTTGTTCAAGTTCAGCAGGAGTCATTGTCTTAGTCCAAGGGGGTCGCCTTGGGACTCTTAATCGCTGTTTGTTGTCATGGTGCTTCTTTAACGTTTTCTTTTCCTCCACTTCGCTGAGCAGATAGGGATTGTGAGATGCATCCGCCGATTGCTGTATGACCCGTACGTTCCTACGTTCTAAAGTCAAATCAGCTTTTACCGAACACAATTTCATCCGCAATATTCACCTGCGGTAAAATCGGTTTCGGCGAGTTGGGCCGTATTGAGAAATTCCTCGAGATCTCGCTCCTGGGTCACAGATTTCAATCTGGATGCTGAGTCTACATCCGTAGTATACTGAGCAGAAAAGTCAGATGGAGTGCAACATGCGCTGAATCAACGTACCATTCCAGACTCCTGTATCTTCCGTGCATCCTTGACCTTCTTGTTGATAATCGCACGACCGAGCCCGCTTGAATTCGAGTTCCTCGTTCTAGAGGGCTGTCCGACCATTGAGCAAAAGTAAAAATCGGAATCTCTTGAACGACACTTGCCATTATAAATTCGGATGCGATGAGTTACTTACCAAAGGGTCCACAACCACGTGTTTCTACCAGCTCTTCAATCATGATGTTCGAGTTGCCTGTGTTTTCTTTTTACAGACACTATCTTCGTCAAGTAAGACGCTTGCCCCACTATTATCTTCGGTGAAAATAGTTTTTTGATGTGGTTGCTCTCAATATTCAACTTCTCAGTCAGTTTTTTAGAATCAAAGCTTCAGATGATTTCCGTGCTCTTGCAGCCACACCCACACATAAATCACCGCTCCGTAACAGCAAGCTAAAGCGGATATCAAAAGTAGGCAATTCGCCCCTATAGAAATCAGTCTTGTAACCTCGGGCAGGATTTGCGTAGAATTGGACTTGCAGTTACTGGTCGACAGGACGCGTTCAGTTATATCTTGGATTTGGCATACGGTAGAAGAGGAAAGCTGAAATGGGAGTTGATGGAGGTATGTTCAATCCAGCTCAAAATTTCTCCCATATTGTCTGACTTTATTTTTTTGGTTCAGCCTCTTTTGACTCAAGCAAATGTACCATCACTCCCTGAACCTATCATTCATTCAAGATCCAGTTCACATCCTCCTGTCTACTCTGCTGAACTCAGCGCCTTGCTCATCAACACAGCATCCCGTACCAACAAGTCGTTGGAACTCCATCAACTAAAATTTCCTCCAACATTATCATCTCGTGCCAATCCTACCTCAGAAGAAGCCCGATTACTTGGACGGCTGAGTAAGCGCCTGGAATTCAACACACGCTGGCGATACTTTACGCGGGAGTGGAAGAAAGTTTACCCCCCTTTAGAAATTGCTGTCAAGGGAAACAATGGGCTACTATCTACGAGCGTGAGCGATGTTTCAGGTGCAGAAGGAAGAATAGTAGGATCTCAGGATCAAGGTCTTCTCGATGGTATAAAGGAGATGGTTGGTCCTCTGACGGCGGAAGTTACGCCTATCACACGAAGGGAGCGTCTCCTTTCCGGTATTCAGCAGTTTCCAGGTCGCTCAGAACGGCACCATCCTTCTCGATGGATCCGTCGTCGTTATCAAGCATTGTTGGGAAGAGTTCCTGTCCTCATACTCAATCCGAGCTTCAAAAAACCCACTTTTAGTGTGAGCTTACCGCTGAATTCTATAGCGCTTGTGGGTCGGAATGCTGCCCATCGAAGGCCTTTCCCGGATTCTTGCAATCTTGCCTGGCTTGAACGTGGCAATGACAAGCCGAGGTTCAACGATAAATCTCGTTCCAACACGTGATTGATAAGTTCAGATTGCAACTGCTGAACTGGAATTATCTGGTCGGCTTGGTAGGAAGTAATAACTACTCTTCGTCGTTATACGTATAACCGTACTTAGGAGGAAAATTGTACGGAGCAAGAAAATTATACATCCAAAATGATGCTCTCATCAATTCTGTTGAATTTCTAAACCGTGCAGATCTATCACATACATGCTATAGTTACGATCCGTGGCTTGAGATGCTAACGATTGTCTGGGATCTGACGGATTGGGATCGACACCGCATTGAAGCGCGAGCATCGTTTGATAATCGTCAAAACTGAACTCCTGGTGTTGTTGAATGCCATTCAGCATATCCTAGCGCAAAAACAGAATCAGGGCACGCTATGGGCCAAACACATTATGGTTACATACCGTAGGTGACAAGAAAAATAACGAAAAGTACCGCTTTGCACGATCGAAATTTTCGTTGGAGTTGACAGTGATTGTCTTCACACTCTGCTGAAGCGCCAGAATATTGCGCAAAATTTTTCTGATACCGTAAACATTAGGTCGGCGTAAAAATCGTGCACCGTTGATGAGAGTATGTTCCATCAGCTGGCCCAGCCCCGAGAAAATGAAGCTGGCATGTTGTGAGATATTTATTTCAATGAGCCATCGGTCCACTTACCGCCGTGCGTTCGGAGGTACACTTGGGGATATGTGGTCGTCGCACTCGCTCAGATTGTTGTTTAGGTCAATGACATGTGGATCAGGTTCACCGGCCTCTCCATCAAGAGAGTAGTTGCCCTGAAACATGTCAGTTTTTGGAGATTTACTCGATGTGAAGACGTACCCTCATAGCAAGATCAAGGTAATACACGGTTCTACATCTTATGTCCACTCGGATGGTATGTAAGATCAACTCGGAAAGCTGCTCGTATGTTCTCAAAAGAGCCTGAAACCGACTGAAATGACGAAAAGGTGTCAGCTAAGTGAGCGTCATTTAGATGTCGTTCTACCTACAGAGACATCTCCTTTGAAAGAGTAAGACTGAGCTGATTTGTCGGGGACACAATTGGAACATACGCCACAAGAGGGGTATAAGGTATTGTGGTGGCGGAAAGCGGTTCCAAATTTTGCGGCGAGAGTGGAGCATCTTCAGGATGGGCTTTCAAAGCACCAAGCTCCCGGGCAAACCAAGTCTAAGCACAGGAACATCAACAGGAGGTCTCAAAATTGGAAGTTACTGACGATGCTGCGATACATCCCAGCAAGATAGACCAGATTACGTATAGAAGGTATTAGGTCAGTACTAGCCATACGTCTTTGACCTAAAAAGTCTTGCTCCAAGTGCGTTTCTTGCCGCCAGAGTTGCTGTTGTTGAGATATATCCTCTTCCTATGAACCATGCGAATTGAGTGTTGAATATGTCAACAAACTTACGACATACGGTAGTATTTTGCAACTCAGTCAAACAAGGCATCAGTTCCGTCCGCTGAGCCCACTGCGCTGCTAAAGCGACTTGAGGTTGCAACAAGTCATTGGAAGCGGAGCTTGAAACAAGATCCTGAAATTTGTCGCTACATCGTTGGTAGAACTGAATGACAACGCCAAGGATCAAACGAGCATAACTCTCTCTGTGGAAAGGGGTTATCTGAAGCATCGCGCATAACGAGTTGATCAATGCCATCAGGTGAGTGCTGACCTGAAAGGATAATTAGGGTGAGATTTCCTCCTGTGATAGCGTAGTACGCACTTTGATTAAAGGCTCGGGCGATATTCGTTTGGAAAGTGGGTCAGGTTGAAAGGCTTCAGGTCCTGATGACGACTCTGAGCTTCGGAATACATCTGAAGACAAAACACATACCACTAATAGCTTGGTGGAACAAATATGATACTTTATCTTCCAATTGAGGTAAGTAAATGTTTAGAACGAATTCATCCAGGACCGTTCCAGACTCTCGCACAGATTCTATATCGGAAGGAAGCACCGAGCGTACACGGTCGAGGAATGCTAGAGTCGGTTCAAATAGCACACTAACATGAAAGGCATTGGGTTTGATCAACAACCGATGATGTTGACCTGCTCCGAGAATTCTGTCCTCTGTCAACATAGCAGACTGAACGTTGTTTTCTGTGGGACCTTGCACAAGACCGGGCATAGTGTCTTTGAGCACTTGCGTCAATTCATCCTCATGAGTGCGCAACATTTTGTTGGTGAGTTTAACGTCTGTATCAGCAAAGCGGAAGAAAGACTACAACGAAATTAGCTTAGGCAATACTGGGTTGAATGGGTGCTAACTTTGGTCCTATCTCTGGAGAATCGGCCTTCTCTAAGAGTATCGTTTATAGATGAAATTGGGTTTCTCCCAGACGTTACACCTTCGTCTTCATTTGTAAGATAATCATAGACCAAAGTTTTCATCTAAAATACAAATGTGCAAATGAGTAGTGCAGTCACAACCGAAAGCACTCACCTCAGCTTGGATAGATATCCAAATATCAACAAGAGGGAAAAGTGTTCCGGGTTTAGTGCCAGCTGAGTCCTTGAACTCCCTTCGCTATAATAGAGTATGTCAACAGTCGTTTGGCTGGAGAACGAAATTGCTAACAGAGCCTATTCTATTTGCCACTTCATATATCACCCTCAGGCCTTGAGAAACAGCATCAACCTTAGAGTACAATGTCCAAAAAAAGTCTCGCAGAATTTCCTGGTCAACTTGCTGCGCTGATGATTCTAGCGCAGCAAGTCTCAAGGAAGAGCCCGGGAAATAACCCTGATGCTGAACGACAAGTGATGGGTCAGAAGAAAATACATATACACCCTCAGACTTATGAGGAGAAAGCCCGAATATAGAGTTACGCCTCCCGTACTCCGCTCTTTCAGAGACCTCGTCAATCGTCGTCTCGACAAGAGAATATATCTCGCTTGTGAGCCGTTGAGCGACGATGTCGAGTGTGGATCCTAATCGGCCTAGCACGGCTAAAGACTCCAGCACAGTTTCTAAATATGCGAACGAATCGGCTTCGGGGTTGAGAAGGGCTTGAGGACGAGAGGAGGCGCTGTAGTTGAGTGAGGCGACAGATGGAATGGTAGCATGGGACTCGTTTACATCCATAGGGGCGTCATTAGGTCTGAGAGTGAGATCCTGCAGGAAGCGCGCTAAACGGGTGGCTGGAAAGGTGGGCGAAGATGGGGACCGGTCTGGCAAAATTGTAGGGGGCTCATCTTCAAATTCAACCTTGGGGACTAAAGAGGCGTGGGTTAGGGAAGTCCATCGTTGAAAGAAATACGCACAAGTCCGCTGATTTGGAGAATAGGAAGCCCATCGAGAATCACACCAGAATGACTTGAGAAATAGATGGCCATGAAGCTCGTCCACCAGTATTTCACGTAGAGCCTGATAGCATTAATGTCAGAAGCAAATTATAAGATACAGAAAGATCTCACGGTTTCTTGACCCAATAGATAACTTCTCAAATCTGAGACTGCGCCAATTTCTTGCATTTCGGGCTTATTGATGATCTTTAGATTTCGAACGAGGAGAACAGACGCTTGCAGCAAGCGTTTTTCTGACATCAGTGTTTCTAGCAAGTCTGGTACTGTCTTCAGATGTTCACTGACAAGGGGATAGAGAGGGGAAATCAGTCAAATTATTAACATTTCATGAACACGTCGACATACATCTGGTCCAAAAGATGCATCATCTCTTCCAGCATCTGCCCCCTTGACCACATTTGGACTAAATCTGCCCGCTTGCTTCCCAAGGCTTCTTTGGATTCCTGCAGGGACGTCCGAGCTTCATCTATTTCATTTTGAGTTTCCGACAAATGGTTTAGAAGAGACGCGTGATGAGGTAAAGAGGCGGCAAATGCCTGATAATATTCTAGAGAACGTCAAAAACGGTCCAGTATACTTGATAAGTAAACGCACTGTCGACTGTGCCCTTCAAAGCACTGAACAATTTGTATTTTGTGTCTTGAAAAGAATTCATATTCTTTCCGGTGGATCTCTGATCTAATAAGTCAACCGCAAGATCTACTGGATTGAACTTCGCTTGGTTAGGGCAATTCAACGGTGAAGGGATGTATCATACGTCAGGATCAACGACAAACTCCCAACCATCTTTTACTTGGTTCAAAACGGCTGTAGTCTCGGTCGGTATTGCATGATTAGAAGAATAGCTGCCTACACACCATCAATATCCCCTGGTCGGGGCCTTGCTGGTCCTCTTTTACCTGCCATCCTCTTCTGATACTGCTGCTGCCTCACCATCTCTGCAGCCCTTTCCTCATCCCGCATTCGTTGGTACTCATAATCATCACTTCCATTAGTCATAGCGCGCCGTCTGGTACCAGCCGATTGGAATGCTGAAAGCACAGAGTTTAAGGTCGGGGATGTAGCGTCATCATTAATATCACTATCGCCGGTTCGCTGACGCTGAGGCTGCCTCGGGCCAGGAGGACTGGTCCGTACGGTACGGGACGCCGTTGAATTACTTGATATGCTGTTTCTGTCTGTTTCAGAGTTTCGAGACCTTAATTCTGATCTTTGAGGTCGAGAAGGTCCATTGGTGGATTCCGAAGCGTACGAGTTATTGTTGGGTGTTGTAGGCCGTGATATTTGCAAAGGCCTTGTCGATACAGAGCCGGTTGGAGACATGATATTTGTCCTGGATACAGATGCAGAACGGTTTTGACGAGTAGGGAAGGGAGGAGCTCGCGACATGAATTCTTCGTCGAGGGCCGACAAGAAACAACGGCGGTTGCTTCCATCATTTCCATATTTGATCAAATTCTCCACATGGGCGTTCCTTCTTCTTCTTTTTTTGGAGCGTTTATCTACCTTCGGGCGGACTTTACAATGTCGCCCCCCTCTGGCCGCTGGTAATGCAAGGCATGGCGCCAAGCTTCATGCCCCCCCCCCCCCCCCC